>WNNJ02001792.1:0-95290 GCA_012934845.2 Pomphorhynchus laevis
AGTTGTCTTTCCAGAAAACACACAGCCAATATCCGAAATTAATTGATGGCTTAGGTTGCTAAATAGTTTTACCAGTTTACAAAATCTTCAACATAAATATGTGTTTGTTTCTTACAAGCACGTTCTCGTATCAGATACAAACACTTTCTTTACATCGCACTTCCTGTAAAAACAATAATGTATTTTTAAGCACCAAATGAAAATTACCAATCAGTCAGGATATATTGATTATCGGATGTTGAAATATCCATTATCGTATGTTCTAAGATGGGTGAATGAGCGCATCCGTAGGCATACGCACTCAGTAATGCTATTACTGTAGTTTTTAACATCCAGGTCATGTAATATCAAGAGTAAATACGAGAAAAAAGTTTGTATGTTGAATTTTTTGTAAAGGATTTGTACTTTTATAGTATTTTGTTTCAATGAGCAAGCATTAAACACGAGTTTTTAGTAGTGAATCTTTTAAATGTTTTTAAAATTACTAATTTTTCTGTAACCTTACTTGTCTCAATGCCAGTGTGTATGCTTAAAAGTAAAGGTTAGATGAATAAGAACATCACAATATACCCTCTTTTGAGAACTCGAAAATAATTGAAAATGCAAAATATGGAATAGTAGTGTAGCATGTTCTTGATATATTCAATTCTTTTAATACTTTTAGCGCATGATCTAATGTATTTCGTACAAATTGTTTCCTTCTAAAGTAAATCTACAGTCAACTTGTAGATTCCTTTGCATTAGTTTTGACAGCAAATAGGATGAAACAAAACAAGATGTAATTTTTTAAATCATGAATTTAACTTTTCTTAGTTAAATAACGAACTACGCATTGCTTCGAGAAAAGTCATCAAAAGAATTGATTCGAAACATCATGTTGTTTAAAAATTAAAATGTATTTGCACATATAAAATATCGTCGATAAATAAATGTTTTAAATATGAACTACATGATCATTAAGTTATGTAATGTCAATAGTGGATTCAATATGAATTTTGCAATTTATTTTTAATAATCTTAATAAATTGAGGGATAATATCTCATCAATCAACACAAACATAACAACTTGTGAATGAACCCATTAGAGTCTGAAACACATCTGAGGATGCAAACGCTGCGCAATATGGACGATAGTCTCAACATAATAGTTCAATATACTTTTGAATTTGTCCCTTTGGAGTCCTCTATGAAAAAATCCGAGATTACTAAAGTACGTAAAAAAGGCGATCTTGGACATTTGTTCTAACTAACAGATGTTGAGCCATTTTCAAAGCCTTAATTGATCGCTTCAAAATATTATGGAATTTATTTATGTCGTATCCATCAACTCATTTCACACATATGAGTGAATCCGAATATTTTACTTGATATGTAAAAGCTGGGAGTGATTGATTTATCATGACGATGAAAAGTTATGAAATTTTGCCAGTCTCTTTAAATATTTCATAGTAACAGTAGTGCCAATAAAGATAGTCACTAGCGTTGCGCAGAAGTTAAGAAATATGTTAAAAGGTATTAATGACTTTTGATACAAAAGCCAAATGATACCACAGGGCTTTGGTATTATAAGCAGATACCACTTAATATTGATCACGAAATATTGATTTAAAAATACATATTGAAGCCTTTAGTATAAGATTGGAAATATATGATGAAACTAATATAGATCTAGATAATAGATATCATAGATCTATAATAATTGATTTGTAAGTAATACGACAAACCAATGCTTTTCTATAAATATTAATAATAATTGTAACTTGCAATATACAGGAAAAACATATCAAATGTTAAAAACTAGGTTTAGGCAACACATATATAATATACAGCATAATAGTCAAACTATATTTCATAAACATATGAGATTAATAGGACATGATATTAAAAACTGTAAATTATTTATTTTAGAACATATTATCGAAGAAAACATTTCAATATTAAATCAAAAACTATTAGAAAAAGATTTTTGGATTAAAACGCTTAATTCCATGTACCCATTAGGATTGAATGACGTGGTACAAGGAATTGGCAGAAGTAGTATAATACATAATAAACAACTATATTATAATAATCCGGTTAAACGCAAACCAAGAAGTCATGGTGATAAAAGGAATAAGAAAAATAGAGTTAAAAATATTAAAAATATTGTATAGTTTGTGATGTTATAAATAATAATTGTATTGTAAGTAATACGACAAACAAATGTTTTTCATTAAATATTAATAATAATTGTAACTGCAATACCGCAGGTGTAGTGTATCTAATACAATGCACATGTGGATTGCAATATATAGGAAAAACATATCAAATGTTAAAAACTAGGTTTAGGCAACACATATATAATATACAGCATAATAGTCAAACTATATTTCATAAACATATAGGATTAATAGGACATGATATAGGATGTTGTAAATAATTTATTTTAGAACATATTGTTGAAGAAAATAAGGAAGTATTAAATCAAAAACTATTAGAATAAGAATATTTTTAGATTAAAACTCTTAATTCATCTGCATTTCATAGGTATAAATAGTATACATTCAAAACTACACCGGGATCATTGATTAGCATTAAAGATCATATATTACCTCGAATATGCTAAGACAATCAGCAACAATTGAAAAGCTTGTTGATGAATATAAATTGTTTTTCTAACAGATATTTTACAATTATAAATGTGGACTTTGTGGCTAGAAGTAATCCAACACCATAGTTATCAGAAAAAAAAATATTTTTTAGAACATATTGTTGAAGAAAATAAGACAATATGAATTGGCAGAAGTAGTATAGTACATAATGAACAACTATATTATAATAATCCAGTTAAACGCAAACCAAGAAGTCATGGTGATAAAAGGAATAGGAAAAATAGAGTTAAAAATATTAAAAAAGATATGTATATAAATGAACAATTAGAAATATTAAAACAACTTTTAAGTGATAATAAGCTAAAAGATCTTTATGTAAATATAAGAAGTTTTTCTAAAGATATCATATGTTCAATAAATCAAAAATTAATTAACGACTATGATAGGCTAAGTTGTATAATAGACAGTTATTGTAATACAAAATACTATAATCATACAATAAATGTAAATAATAACAATTGAAAATATACATTAAGCATAAACCTCATTAATAAATCTATAGATAACATAAATATAGCCGGACTTTTAAATAATTCTAAAAGTAAAGAAATAATAGGGTCAGATTTAAGTAAATATATTCCTAAAATAAGGTTTAAGCTGCTATCGCAATTAGGACGAAAAATTTGTAATTATAATAAAGAATTAAAATCAATGCGTAACGATGATATTAGAAACATAAAATGAAATGAATGCAATTGTAAAAGTTTTAATTTCGATTAAATAAATGAACATATATGTAACCATAATCTAGAATTAATTGAAAACAATGAATTAAGGAAAATGCTATCAAAAAGGGTATAAGTATAGATTAATTTTTTATCATTTATATTTATTTTTAATTTTTTATTTATTTATTTTTTTTAACTATTAATTTTTTATTACAATACATATAGATTAAATTAATCTATATTAATCTAACAATGTAACAATAAAAATAAAATTTATAATTCGTTATATAATAACTTAAACGCTTACTTTGGTAAGCTGATTAAAAGTGAAAGCTTAAATACATCAAAGATTAACATTTGGAAAACTTATACTAGATAAAATTAAAGAGAAAATGAAAATAACAAACAATTATAAAAGGAAAGATAAAATAAAAAAAAGATATGTATACAGAACTTACTAAATTAAAGCATAAATTCCATTAATAGCGGTTATAATATGAGAAGCATTATTGCTTACTGTTTTGTTTTGCTATGATATCGATCTACATTTACTTGCGAAGATTGGTTATGTAAATATAATCAAGTGATTATATATAAATTATATAGATTAAATAATAACAATAAAAATAAAATTTACAATTCGTTATATAACGACTTAAATGTTTACTTTGGTAAGCTGTTCAATAGTAGAAGTTTAAATACATCAAAGATTAAAATTTGGAAAGATTATATATTTGATAAAATTAAAAAGAAAATGAAAATAACAAGCAATTATAAAAGGAAAGATAAAATTAATAAAGATATGAATTCAGAACTTTCTTAAATTAAAGGATAACTATATAATAACAGCTTTTGATAAAGTTAGTAAGGGGATTTATCCTTACTAGCTTTAGTAAGGGGATTACTAAAGGTAATAAGGATAGCTTACTATCCTAAGTAAGGATAGTAAGGTCGTAAATAGTAAATCGATAGTAAATCCCCTGCATTTACTATCCTTAGTAAATGCATGAGATTTTAACGCTCGCTTCTCAGTACATAATAAGTTAGAACGAGTTGCTAATTTCTTTCTATCCAGAAATATGTTTCTATTCGTTCCCGAAGAAGGCTGGTCCTACGAGGCTTACAACGGCAGAAGTTGTTTAGATATAGGTTTTTCAAATGTGGGCATTCACGATGTCCATATCGAGCTTTCTTCGAAATGGTCATTGAGGCTAAAACATAAGCCAGTCTCTTGCATAATTAAATGTATTGATGCATCCATTCAGCAGACTAAACCCACAGCTATCTTAAGCAGACAGATTAAGCCAATTTTAATCGATTATAATCTAGTTTCAAGAGCTTTATTGCTACTTCACGAAGGAAACCTTCCTGATAGTTTCTCTTGTGTTAGATCTACGCTACTATCTGATGGCGTTAAAAAAGGGTTGCCGATTTCCTAACCATA
Organism: Pomphorhynchus laevis; assembly: GCA_012934845.2. Lineage (NCBI taxonomy): Eukaryota > Metazoa > Acanthocephala > Palaeacanthocephala > Echinorhynchida > Pomphorhynchidae > Pomphorhynchus > Pomphorhynchus laevis. The sequence continues at coordinate 4,764 of WNNJ02001792.1, forward strand.
TAGTTTCGGCTAAGCCACTGCATTTAAAAATCTTAAAGAATCATATTTTGCGATTGTCTCGGGAGTTGCGCTACGAGCCTTCAGTGCGTCCAAATTATGTAAGGCTTCGAAGAGAGTACTGTATATTAATAGAGAAATTTAAAGAAGGTGTCAAGCTTAATGACGAAATAAAGCTTCTGGAAAAAGCTGAAAAGAAACCATGAAAGATCTCTGATAATAAACATCATCTAAAATTTTCGGATTCCTCTCTTTAAGTGGTTTACACACTTTTCCATGTTACTCTACGATCCAGACTTTGTGGATTTGTCATCAATCTCAATATATTCATTTGTACCGTTAAATGTTGATCCGCTAAACAACTTATTCTCGGTTAATGAACTGTCAATAGCTCTTCGCAATATAGCTCCTCGTAAAGCAGCGAGATCCGATCTTCCTTGTGTCGAGCAAATTAAACAATCTTTCTTCTGTCTTGCTCATTTTTGGACTTACTTCTTTAATTGTCTTTTATTGGGGTGCTCAATTTCCATGTGGTTGGAGAGATGGTATTATCAAAGTACCTTATAAAGGTAAAGGCAACACAGTATCAAAAAACTCCTATCGTGGAATTATGCTTCTGATATAAAGATAATATAAATTACTCTGATATAAATTTCTCTGATATAAATTACTCTATTGCTATAAATTTTTAACACACGTTATTGCTTCGAGATTAATTCAACATTGTCATGATTCTCTCCCAGAAAAGCAGTATGGTTTTCGACCTAAAAAATCAATGACAGATGCAATAAACACTGTTAGACGATCTGTAATAGACGCATTTTAACAACATCGATCTATTTACGTTATTTTTATTGATTTCCAAAAAGCTTTTGACTCAGTTGATAGAAAACTTCTCTTATAAAAGTTAGCGCGTAGTGTAGGTTTATGCGGTCTTATTCTTTATTTATTGAATTCTATTTTGCAACCAAACGTTCTTCGCATTTTTTGACGGCATAAATTATTCGAATGAGTTTCTTGCCAATCGAAGTGTCTGTCAGGGCGACCCTCTAAGTCCTTTGTAATTCAGTTTCTTCATTGCTGATCTTCCTAGCAGTCTAAGTCACAATCTTTTAGAAATTTCATGTGTATTATATGCAGACGATCTTGCTATTGTTTCCAAATCTATTCTAATGCCAAAGTAGCTTTACACTCGCTCTCAAAGTTCTGTTTTACTAATCGTATTCGAGTGAACCGTGAGAAGTCTAAGGTAATTAAGTTCCGAAGAGGAGGTCGACTAAGTCGATCGTACATTCTATGCTATCAAGACGCTCCGTTCGATTTTGAATCGAAGTATATGTATCTCGGTATGTTAATCACATCTAGATGGTCTTTCTCTTAACATTTTGAACTTAAACGTGATAAAATTGTGAAGGCAACATCTGGACTGTCCGAACTAGGCAAATTATCTTTTGAGGCAGGGTTACGATATTTTTATATAATGTTGCTTCCAAGACTACAATATGGACTAGCTTGTATAAAGGTAGACTTGACTTCAGAAAACTTTTACAAGTTAGATAAGTGCCTGTCAAGATTTATAAAAAGGTTGGTAGGCGTATCTCCAAAAACTTCACCCACGGCTGTTTAATTTCTAGCAATACTGCCTCCTTTATCAGTTTCATTGCAGAAAGAGATGAATCTTCCTTTGACTGATGGTTTTCTTAAAAATCTAAATTTCTTCTACGGCAAAGTACATAAACTTGATCAGGATATCTATCAGACTCCTGCTTTTTTTAAACAGCTTGACGTAGTCCTCTCAAAAGTAAGCGCACTTTAATCTGGATAGCTTCGCTTGACGGATATCACCCCAAGTTCTGTAAAAAAGGAAAAATCATACATGAACGATCATCAACTTGTGTATGCTGTTTTTGCAACATAGCATGCTCATCACTCTTACATGTATTTTTCTGTGCTCATTTGTCTTGTTTATCTTTAAAAACAATAGATACGCTGAAGTGGCGGTTGGCTTATAGGCTTATTTCGGCTGACGATGCGTACCTGTGTCACGTACAATCAATTTGAGCCAATCAATGAAATTTTAAGCAGCTCAAGAAATAAGAAGAAAGACAACTGTTCTGACTTTATATTTGTTATCTTATAATCTTTTTTATATGCCCAAGCCGAAAGGCAGAGTGGCTTTAATAAATCACTACATTATTATTATGAGTTGAAAAGTCTTGGTTATTATAGATTCTTACAAGATTATAAATACAATTATACATACAATCGGAAAAATAAATTATACATACAACAATTACAACAACTATATCTAATATGCCTCGTGGAAAACCAACTTCAATCATTAAATGCTGCAATTGTAATGACGCCGATGCCATATGCAAGGGGTGTAAATGCGCAAAAGCAAAACGCCTTCTGTACAAACTGTGCTGCACCTGGATGTACGAACAGACGAGGACCTCTAGAATCGTCTCACTCAGGGATTGTCAGTAAAGAGGTTGCTTCCCAGCATACTACTGGAATTGCGTCATTGAAGGTCAGTGTACAAACCTCCTCATATGCGCATTGCATATGAGGCGGTTTTGAAGTGGAAACCAAACGCATTTACGTTTCAAGATGTAATAAAAGCAGGGAATTCTTATGTGAATTAACGAGAATTTTTGAGATAGCGTGCACGCCAGACGATGATGGTAATGCCCTCATCAAACTCACTGTCTTGTGCCAGTGCTTACTACAAAGAATCATGACATGAGAAGTTAAAGAGGTAAGGAAGGCATTACGGAGGAGGCTAGATTATTGGAAATGTGGGAACTTCATCAGTCTATTTAAAGAAGCGCGATTTCTTCAATCTTCCAAAGCAACAATATTCGGCGTAAAATCGAACATTCTACGACATTCACTGTTTAAACGGTCGATGATGAAATGTTGTATAAGTTCCGCCATCAGAGCGCTAAGTACAAACAGAACTTTCTAAATTAAAGGATAACTATATAATAACAACTATTGATAAAGCTAGTAATAACTTTGTCTTCATATGCAAAAAGCTTTATTATGATATACTGATGTTTGTTTTGTTTTGTTATGATATGGATCTACATTTACTTGCGAAGATTGGCTATGTAATTAATCAAAAAAATAAAACTTACAATTCGTTATATAATGACTTGAATGTTTACTTTGCTAAGCTGATTAATAGTGAAAGGTTAAATACATCTAAGATAGACATTTGGAAAACTTATATAAGTTAAACGATAACTATATAATAAAAGCTATTGATAAAGCTAGTAATATGTGTATTTAACTCTAACAATTTTCATTGAATAGGTAAAAAAAATTATCCAGAAAGCCTCATTCTTAATAAAACTAATATTGATGATAAAGAAGGTGTATATCTAGATATGAACATTAAATTAACATTAACTAAAACTACTATTAATTTATATCGTAAAGATGACATATTTAAATTTACAAGAATATAAAAAATTAAATATAGAAAATATAGAAATATAAAAGATATAGAATATAAAATATAAAATTTACAAAAATATCATCAAACAGAAAATAATAAAGTATATAAATCAACACAATAAAATTAAAAATAAATTTAAATCAGCACAATAATATTATATTATTGATATTACAATAATATTACATTATATTAATTATTTTATATTAATTTATATCGTATATGAGCATTCATGAAACAAGCATACAAGAAACATATTTTTGCATGAGCATTCATGCATACTATATAATATAAAATATAATACATTAAATAATGAAATTTTAAGAATTGCAACAATTTGTAACGATATTAATTTTCTTCAAAATCATTTAAATAATTTAATAGATGCATATTTTACACTAGGTTACTATAAAAATACCATCAAACAGAAAATAGTAAAATATATAAATCAACACAATAAAATTAAAAATAAATTTAAACTCAGTAGCGGAAATTTTTTATGGATAGATTATAAATAATATAATTTGTATTAGAATAAGATACTATATAATCAAATTTAATCAGAGAAGATACGTCCTTGACAGTATTTGGCCCCACTGCTATGTTGCCTAGAGGTGTTAGGGGGCCAAAACTTAATAGCATTGCAGTTCCTCCTGATGACCTCTAATCCTTATTCTGATACCATTTATGTTATTGCATTCAATGCAACCATTTAAGTCACGTAGAATCCTCGACCATTTCGGAACCAGGGGCGGAGTTAGTCGTTTTGCCCGCCTTCGCTTCCAAGAGTTGGAGTCACTTGCCCACGGAAAATATCTTCATTTCCTGTAAAGGCCGCTGCCGCTACTGTCCATATTAGATCTTTCTTTGCTAACTTTAGAGAAGCAAAATTCTGCATTGAGCCGGTTCTCTTTTTTGATTTGGGTACTTTTTATGGGCGTATTGACAGGTACGTATGGAGTTAATGACTTAATCAATTTTGTCATTAAGCTTTGGATAATATTCTCTAACTGAGTCATCTATGCTTGGTGTTTAGTTTCTATTAGCTTCATAATATCAGCGTCTGACATTATGTCGCTTGTCTTAGTGGAGCCACTTGCCTCTATAAAGCTGGTCGGTTTCTCTAATGCACCACGATGTCTTTTCTGGTAGCACTTCAAAGCTTTGCACTTCCTTGACCAGGCAGGGTGATCACGTCCGCAATTCGTACAAACATGATTCTTGTCACAATTACCCAGGTGTTCTTCTGTCGTACCACATACCCCACATTTATGAGTTAGACTACACCCAGCCGACCAATGCCCCCATCGATAACAGTTGTTACAGTGGGGATACGTTAGCAAGTCAGATTCAATAGGTGTGAATCGGAGATTGTGTTCCATATAGAGGTTGCATGCTGAATTCGCCAGCAGCAACGCCTCGTAAATTGGCCCGTGGCAGAACGCCACAGGAATCAGAAATCCATTCTTTCCATTAATAAATCTAGCGTTAGATACGTGGAATTATTTCTCCAGTGCCGAATTATCAGCCTCTTAGAGAAATGTTGGAATATTAGTCACTTAAAGTGTCGCTTGAATCGGTTTAAATTACAATATGCCGAGATCAGAATATTTGGTTTTAAAAAAGTGCTAGCTCCGAGGTGCTGAACGAAACTTTTATCTCAGTTTCATAATATCTGATAGAATTGAACAATATTCTTATTTTTATTGGACCGCAAAGCTTCTGAGAAATACGTTAAGTTTTGTCTCTCTATATTGGTACCAAAAGTTTGATGTAAACCAAATTCGTTAACTTCGGTACCGAGGAGTTCCCATCCATACTGGAATCGAAAATAGAAGAGAAAACTCCACCTACCTCTTTTCAAGATGTTAACTTGCCATAAAACTGCGCATTTATTGATTCATTTAATCCTCTGACCAAGAAAATTGTAATTACCATATTTTACTAAGACAATATGCGCGTGAATTTGACAACTTGTGAGTTATTCCTGACTAAGGATATTTAACATACGCGTATTCAACATCAGTACGATTTTGAAATTGTTGTGTGTGACTGTTTGCGCTGAAGAAGAGTGAGAGCTCGAAACCTTTATTATAAATAAACTAATAAGCCAGGTTTGTTCTGTTCTGCGATTTGTTAACTTATAGAGAACAGTCTTCAAATTACTCGAAACTATAGTTCTACAGATAACTTAATTATATATATGTGCCTGTTTCAATTTTGCCAGATGACACAAGGTGATTTTAAAGTAGAAACCAACAACGTTATCATTATATTTAACTCAATACACCTTGACTCACAACATGGCACGGTTAAACATGACATATTAGTATTGCTTCGTTCGCTACTTATGTGCAATCGTACACCCAGACTCATCAGAAGGTTGTGTGTACCGCTGTTTTCTTTTTGAATACAATTTATGTTTTTAGATTAGAACCTAGGTTCTTTCGATCGGTGGGTATACGCTCTACCGAATAGACTAGCCATTCCGTGCAGCTAGAAATTCTTCAATATGTGAAAATTATTCTCATGTATGAAAATTGTTCAGTATTCTTCATTGCTTCAATGTAATGAATTTCCGAAAACGCATTTTTTCGGAATGCATTGTATTTTTTATATTTATCACTGATATGATCAGGAAATCATAGAATCAGTGCTGGTGATCCTTTAATGGATTCTTTAATTTATTTGTTAATATTGCCAGATCACATAAGGTGATTTCGCAGTAAAAGCCAGCTACGATATCATCCCTTCATCACTTCCAACTCTATACACCTTGACTCACAATTTGTCTGATTGTAGCCTGGCATATATGTAATGTTTCGTTCGATGTATACGTGCAATGGTACAAACAACGGACTCATTAGAAGGTTATGTACCGTTATAGTGTCCTTTTGACCACTTTTCGTACTTTTAGATTCGAACCTAGATTATTAAGATCAGTGTGTATACGCCTTACCATCTAAGCTAATCATCCAGTACATCTATAAATTCTTTATTATATGAAACCTTCAATGTAATAAATTTCCGGAACCGCATTTTAGAATCGGTGCTGGCAATCCATTGATGGATCTTTTGATTTATTTGTCAATATTGCTAGATCACACAAGGTGATTATGGAGTAAAAGCAGGCGAAGGTATCATTCCTCGTTTACTTCCAACTCCATACACCTTGACTCATAACATGACAAGCTTAAGCTTTACATATTGGTATTATTTCTTCCGCTACTGCCGTCCAATGGTACCTCCTGGCTCAGTAGAAGGCTGTGTACCACTGTAGTTACCTTTTAAACACGTTTTAAGATCCGGACCTAGGGTTTTTTTTTGATTATAAAAATAAAAAAAATAAATTGTTTGCTAAACAATATTTAAATTTTATTGATTGTTTCGCCAAAGCTAGATTGGTAATTGTGAACTGAATAGTGTGCTTAAACATAGTAGTGTAAATATAACAGGCGTGTGATTTATAGTATCGCAGTCCTTTTGGCATTGTAGTAATAATGCGTAAGTTGACTATCTAAGGGCTCTCTCTGCAGTCATCATAGAAACTATTCACTGCTGATGAGTCGTAATATCTACGAAACGGCAGTCAATATAGTTTGAGTTTATATATTTAGGAGTTGTATTCTGGTTCAACCATATTCAATGATATCAGATCTTCATCATTTGATTACTGTTCCGTTCAGTTATTCATTCTTACAAATGGGAAAGCATTAAAATTTGTGTTAATTAGGCAATCAAATCTATCCCGAAATTAATATATCTGCCCGGTTTTATTGCTGTTTAGCTAGACCTTTTCACTGATTTCAACGTTTTTGTTTATTTTCATTAATTTGTAATCTTTTACCAGTATTTTTGATGTCGTGATAATTGCTAATAGCAGAAACATTGACTTGAAATGCTTGTTTTCCTTGGTGGACTTGATTTCAAAATTTCTTCTCAAATCAAATCAGATAACTGAGTCTACATATTTTATATTATTTAAAGTTATACTTAAAAATAAATAATTATTTAAGATTTTATACAATTTATATTTATATAACGATAGATTTTATAATCAAAATTTAATATAATTTTTTATGAATTGACTAAAAAATAAAATACGATGTATTCGAATAAGGAATATAGGTCTTTATTTAGAACTGCTATGTTATCAGATTTATGCCCTAATTTCTCGACCCAACACAGCGTAGCGCCGAATACAATCTATTTATTATCCATTCATGAACAGTTTCCGCTTAAGAGTTTAAATTTATTTTTAATAAATAAATATTTTTTTGATGCATAATTCCACAATGTAAGAAATAAAATCATTAAACTTGCTTTAAAATTAACAGAAAAATAATAGTTGTATCAGTAACACATAGTTTCAGTATTTCTGGCAAAGGTTATATTACCGAGAAAACAAAGTCCACGTGTCAATAATAACTTGTCAGTAGAACAAATCAGGTCAGATAACTGAGTCTACGTATTTTATGCGATATATAAATTAAAAATAAAGATAAATAATAAATAATTATATAATCCATAAAAAGTTTTCGCTTAATAGTTTGAATAAATTTTTAATAATATTTTGTTGTTTTTTATATTGTAAAATTATAAGAATAAAATTGATTTATTAATTATAAATTTAATATTTTAATATTTTATTGATGCGTAATATTGATGAAAAGAAAAGAATCATCAAACTTGGTAAAAAATTAGCCGAAAAATAGTCTTTTAAATAATACATAGTTTCAGTACTTCTGACAAAAGTTATATTACCAAGAAAACAAGGTCATAGGTCAATAATAACTTGTCAGTAGAACAAATCAAATCAGATAAGTAAGTGTGCGTATTTGACTATATATAAATTTAAGATAAAAATAAATAATTATAAATAATTAAATAATATAATATTTTATACAATTAGAATTTATATAATGATAAAATTTATAATAAAAATTTAAAATAAAATTCAATTATTATGAATTGACTAATAAATAACAGACGATGTATAAGATTAAGGATTGAAGGTCACCACGAGAAACTGCTATGCTATCAGGTTTCGTCCCCCTATTCATCGACCCAACATAGTATGTATTTAGCCTAACAGGGCCAAATGCAGATTATTGACGTAAATTCACAAAATTATTGATTAAAAATTCAAAACAAAAATTGGTCGAATGTATTAAAGAATTCTAATGATGAAAGAATCATCGGTATGTGATCACAAAATTCTTTTTTTCTGCGCCAACTCTAATGCTTCATAGCAATTTCAATTGCTTCATAGTAACGAACAAAAAATTGCTACTTGATTTAAATTGATTGTTCCGCTAATTGTAGTTGTGATTGCGCAAAAAAGAAAGAAATATTAGAAACTATTTTAATGAAGCTCCGTCTTGCCAAGTACAATATCTAAATCCTCTTGTATAATAGCGTATTTAAGGTGCGTCTATTAATATCTATCTGCAGCTAGAAGTGTCGAGTATACGCTAATGATAAGTTGTAAAAATGACAAAAAAGCAGCCATTAGATTTGTTCTTTTATACCACATCTGGAGTTTTACAACTAATTTGCTAAAAAATATAATTTTAAACTCGGTCTTATCATATAACAACCAAAATATTTCTAAATTTCAATACGAACAAGCAAATTAGTAAAGAATTTATTATCAAAAAAACGTCGTTTTTAAATTATTTGCATTAGGTTGATTGAACTTACAAAGATGAATGTCTAGCGCACACTTTTCGTTTAACTGATAACTCGTTGTTACTTAAAATAAGTGGTTATACTCGCAATCCATGTTATCTGAAAGTTAATTTGTGTTCAATTGCCAAAGTGGCATTTTAAAAAGTTTAATTTATGACTTTTTTACATTACGAATAACAATAATCACAAAAAATACAACTTTCAATAAAAACATGGAAAACAATAAAAGTCTTTCTTAACAAAGAATGATTCATTCTTTGTTATTCATCCTAACAAAGAATGATTTCTAGTTTGCCAAACTTGTGAAAATTACATTTATATGATACCTTATTAGAAACAAAATATTATTTTACCCTGTTATCTAGAATATGAATTGGTTAAAAGTTTATTTAAATTACAAGTGAGAAGACATTCAATGTTTGTATAACCAAATTTATACCGACAACTGTTATAGATATACAAAAATTCGGGACACAACTTTAAGAACTCATATAACTTCATGTTGTAGAACGTATATATTTCAGTAGTACATAAAATATAATATATATTTGTAGATCGCTAATATTTAAGTGTAAATAGCTCGGTAAGAATCACAGAATTTTGTTAATTCTTCAGTAGTCTTTAAATTGGTTAAATTTATGCATTTAAATAATACATTGTTCTGTAATAATAACATAAAAATATAAAAATTTGAATGAAAAATATAAATTTTCATATATAAATATCTATATTTCAATGAGTTGTGAGAAGTGATATTCTATAAAATTTAATATAATATTATAATTTAATATTTTGAATATGTAATGAATGTCTGAATGTCTAATTATCTACTTAATTTAAAACATTTAATAATTACTTCAATGACTTGTGAGCAGTGATTTGGAATTAAATACGAATTTACTTAAAATAACACGTCATTATAAATTTTTTATACGTTTGTATGAAATCAAATCGCTTTAAGCGATTTTAATTGAACGATTATAATCGCTCTATAACTGGAATATTAAACGAAATTTTGAATGCTTGATGATTAACTTAATTAAGAGCAGATTTTAAATCATCATTACACGTAAAGAACAATAAATATTTGAATATACAATACAAATGTTCAGTATGGAATATTCATTTAAATATTGATTATTTTTAAATATTAAATTAATATTATAACAATAATGATAATGATTAAACTAATAAAAATTACATTTTTGTCTGATTCAATTGGCATTGCATCAGACGAAATACATCTAGACGTCTAATTTGCTCGTTAAAATGTTGAGTTTGTAACCTGATAATCCGGCAGTTTATTTTGATGACTTCCCTTATAATCTTTAGTTATCAATATTGATATTAATATTAGCTATTAATATTATTAAATAATGCATAACATGTATTATAAATATCATGAAATGTATTTAGACGAAAAATGTATTGATTTAGTCAAACTATCTGATTGAATGACTTGTTTATATTAACTTTTAACTTCTAATAAATTTATCTTAATGATATACTATCAATAAAAATTGTAAAGAAAAATCAAAGCGGCATCAAAGTTAAAATGAAAGATACATTTTGCATTTTAAATTGATACTAAAAGCTGAAATTGTTTAAGTAACCTATCTTTTTTACTCATTTAAGTCGCATGAAAATTTTCTACTTTTAAACACTTTAGTTTTGTAACACACACATTTCATTATTATTAAATAGAAATTTTCTAACAATCATTATTCCTTCGATCTCAGTTGAATTTTTACAAACACGTGAGATGTCTCTGATATAATCTTCTAAATATAATGTTATCCGATTACTCGCTCATTAATCTTCATTGGAAAATAAACATTATATACGTTTATTTTTCAACAAACGTTTACTTTTAATCAAATAAATAATTTATTCTCAAAGAGCATTTTTTATAAATTTTTATTAACACTTATCTCTTAAATTTGTATCTTCATTCCTATTTATCACATATTTGTAAAAAGAAAAAATCATATTTTATGTAGTTCCCACTTTTGTTGTCATTCCACTCTTACAATATGTCACTCTTTGTATGCAAAAACAGCCTTGTTCATATTTATATATATTTTTAAAAAATAGCAACAAAAACTATTAGTCAACAATTAGTAAACAACAAATATGAGACAATAAACTCCTAACAGATTACCTTAGCTTGAATGTAATTTATTTAGATGAATCATCAACAAAAGAAATACTCAATTCTCAATTGTTTTATATAAAGTACAGCATTTTTCAAACACAAATCTTAATAAAATTGATACAGAAACAATTATATATAAATGTATTATGGTCTATTCAAAATGATGGTAATGATTTATCCTTAATTCATCAAATTTCTTTCTGGCAATGTCACTGACTTCCCGAGAGTAATGCTTAAAGTTCCGATTTATTTTTGATAAGTTTGTCGACATTAAATAAATACTTCAATAAGCATGATAATTATTCTTTCTTTTGGATCTTTGGAGTCTATTTGAGGTAAAATAAAAAGATCAATTTTTATGTCATGAGTGAAAACAGTAAAATAAGTTCTCACCTTCATTAAATCAAACGTGTTTTAATGTACACACTCCACTGTACTGAGTAGTTGACAAATTGATAATCTAAAAGATTTAGGTTTAAATACTTGGAATCGTCAATTCTCCGTCTGAAATTTTCGATAAGTTATCAATGCTTCGGATATTGTAATGTCTTACCATGTAGTGGATCGTTTTACATTGACTTTTTGTAATGTTTGATTCATATTGTGAATACTTTCTGAATAATATTATAAAATATGTGACGATAAATTATCCAATCTCGCGCAATCAGGATTGTCCGCGCACCATAAATATATTGCTTGTGCCAACTAACAAGTCACTGTAATCTGCTATCCTATCCATAAAGCTAATGCTGTTTGAGGAATCTTTAAAATTTAAAGTTTATTGTATTAAGTAATAGCGTATTGGTAACGTTTTGATACTCTCTTCAAATTTGGCAGTCATTCACATACTGACACAATGTTTGACGATGATAGGGCCTAACGGAGATAATATCACTACTTATATACCTCTATACTATCATATCTGATACTATATAACAAGTATTATTTATAATTATTTATTATTTAATTATTTAATTTTGATTTATTTAATTAATTTTAATTTTATTATTATTTAAATTTTATAATTATATTAGATACGTGTGCTCATTTAGCTGATTTGATTAATACATTTAGAATCAAATCTGTTATACACTACCATATCTGCTTTTAGCTATCTGCATAGCTAAATTTAACTGCAGATTTACTCGTGTATCGTTTAATTAAGTAATCCTCTGTAATTTTAAAATTTGTATAATTTTATACTAATTATAAAATTACAGATCACTTTGAATTAAACATTGCGTTTGATACAGCAATTATTTTAAAGATAATATGTTTATTTAAAATTCTTTACTATTTTATCTTCAAAAATAAAAATATTTTAAAAGATGTCTGATAATTTCGTCGATTCAGTCCTGAAGGATCATAACTAATCAACATTTGTGAACCACAATAGTTGATAGGGCATAATGTTACAATTATAACTAGAATAAATAGCGTATGCTAGTTGTTTATTTATCTCTAATTTGTATAATTTTATACTAATCATAAAATTAAAGATCACTTTGAATTAAACATTGCGTTTGATACAGCAATTATTTCAAAGATAATATGTTTATTTAAAATTCTTTACTATTTTATCTTCAAAAATAAAAATATTTTAAAAGATGTCTGATAATTTCGTCGATTCAGTCCTGAAGGATCATAACTAATCAACATTTGTGAACCACAATAGTTGATAGGGCATAATGTTACAATTATAACTAGAATGAATAGCGTATGCTAGTTGTTTATTTATCTCTAATTTGTATAATTTTATACTAATCATAAAATTAAAGATCACTTTGAATTAAACATTGCGTTTGATACAGCAATTATTTCAAAGATAATATGTTTATTTAAAATTCTTTACTATTTTATCCTCAAAAATAAAAATATTTTAAAAGATGTCTGATAATTTCGTCGATTCAGTCCTGAAGGATCATAACTAATCAACATTTGTACCACAATAGTTGATAGAGCATAATGTTACAATTATAACTAGAATGAATAGAGTATGCTAGTTGTTTATTTATCTCTAATTTGTATAATTTTATACTAATCATAAAATTAAAGATCACTTCGAATTAAACATTGCGTATGATACAGCAATTATTTCAAAGATAATATGTTTATTTAAAATTCTTTACTATTTTATCCTCAAAAATAAAAATATTTTAAAAGATGTCTGATAATTTCGTCGATTCAGTCCTGAAGGATCATAACTAATCAACATTTGTACCACAATAGTTGATAGAGCATAATGTTACAATTATAACTAGAATGAATAGAGTATGCTAGTTGTTTATTAATCTCTTAATATTTTTCAAAAAATATGTTTAGTTTAATCAAAAATATATTTTGTCATGAGGATTATTATTATATCAATAATAATTGAGAAAAATAGTAATGATATTTACAATATGCCAGTATTGGATAGAAACGAAACCAATTTGCAAAAAGTCGAATTTCAATAAAGGATGCGATACTTTACATCACTAGCTAAGAATTAAAATATCAATTGAAAAAATAATATTGAAAAAAATATTACAATATTATAACTTTACTTTTTACAATTTACCAACAAAAAAGATGACAATATATAAAAACAATATATAAAATATATATTTTTTACAAAATATATTCAATATATATAACAAATGTCGGAAAAAATATTTTATTTTTTTCCGCTTAGCCAACGAATATTTAAATATTTCAGCAGCTATTTCATATATGGAATAGTAAAAAAGAGTAGTACTGTCATTTTGTGAGTCACAAAATGATAGCATTTTTCTATTGATAAAATTCCGTTTTACTATAAAAATCTTTATAAAATAAAATTTTCTCCTTGAAGTCTCCTTAAATGTATAATGTAACAAAGATCGCAAATTCAAAATTACAAGATATTTTTAGTACAAAAAATATGTACTGTATTGTTCTTCTAAAAGTGAATTTAATAATTTAAAACACCAAACCGGCATAAGAATCTACGTATTTTATATAAATTAAAAATAAAGATAAATAATAAAATTTAGTACAATAATACTTTATATAACGATAAAATTTATTATTAAAATTAAAAATGTAAACAAATTTTATGAATTGAATAATAAATAATATACCATGTATTCGACTAAGGAATAGACGTCAACATGAGGAAAGAGGAATATAAGGATGAATATAAATTCGGTATTTACAATCATTAAATAATTATATATTTTTATCATTATTTATATATTCACTATTGAATAAATTTGTTTATTCATTTAATATATTACTTGCTAATAAATTGCTTTTTAATAAATGTCTCGGGTGTCTCGACACCTGATAAAATATAATGTTTCACCTGTTAATTTTCTTGATAAAAATATTATCTAATTATCGTTAATAATAACGTTAATTTAAATTTATCAAATATTAGATGTTAATATTGTAGCTAAATAATTCATAAAAAATACAATAAATGCGAAAAAATCACAATAGGCTACACTTTATTTTTAAAATAATATATGAAAACATAATATCATAAATATAATCACAATTTATCATAATTCGAATACATAAATTATTAGCTATGATTCAAATATTAAACGATTGATTTTGCTCACAATATTTTTTGAAATTCTATATTGCTAATATACAAATTTCTTCATATTTAGGGGTATAATTAGAGTTATATTAAAATTTAAAATGTCCAATTTATATATTTTTCATTAAACAAAAATTAATATTTGCTTATGTATTAAGTGTTTAATAAAATGTATTAAGTACGCATTATTCTTGTTAGATAATTTTGTTTAAACTTTATTGGTAAGATAATGCGTAAATAAATTGAATAAATTCAGTAATGAATATAAAATAAACATTTACCACTTGGGATAATGTTAATTAACCAGTATTCAACATACTCGTCATTATCTTAAAAAGTAGAGAGGAGAATAAACTAGCAATTAAAGTGTAGATAACAGGATGAGCAACCTATTTTCAGATTAATTATCGTATTTTGCGTATAATGTTTAAGACAAATAGTCCTTCATTGTTGAACACAAGTATTGAATGCATGTCAAAATAGTACATTATTATGATAGGTTGCGCTATTGGATGTTTGGGCAATTTCATCAATTATATTGTAGAAAATAAAGCTACAAAAAGTAAAAGCTTCTTATAAGGAAGAATGACAGTACCTTACTTTTTACGTGATTATCTCTGTTCGCATGAAAATAATTCCTTGATAAACAAATGGTTAAGCATATGTTACTGCTGCAATGGTTCCGAGGAGCACGTAAGTGTTACGATAAAATTTGCCATTTTGCTTCATCGTGAATAAAAAAATAAAAAAAGAAGAATATAAACGATTAAATGAAAAATTAAAAGATTTAATTTATCAAATATTCGATGTTAATATTATACCTAAACAATTCATTAAAAATACAAGAAATGCGAAAAAATTGCAATACTTTATTATTTTAAGGATTATCGATAGACTATCATACAAATTTGTAGTGCGAATATAATTTTATAATTAATAACATAATATTATAATTTTAATGTTAGTAAAAAACTATAATTTTTGTAATTTTATATTTTATTCTTTCAATATACAATAACTTTATATTTTAAATTATAATCTAAATTAATTATATTTAAAATTAGAAAATATCTAATGTTTATTATCTATCTTTTATTTCACCCACCCTTTTTTCATGAAATTAACTTGTTTGACATTCAGTCAACGAATTTCCTTCATATTGATCGTTCAAATATAATTTTAGATTCAAATTTGAATATCCTTACTTTTTTAAGTACATTCAAGCATGTAATTTAAAGATCGTTTGATGTTTATAAAATTATTTTTTTTGTTTTATTTATGGCATGTGTCATTTATATAGATATATATAGCTAATGTCTTAATTAAGACATTTAATACAGATTAATTAGATTAATTAGATTTAATTAATCATTTAATCTTTTTTTCACTTTCATGTCTTATTAATTAAGACATTTAATTCAGATTAATTAGATTAATTAGATTTAATTAATCATTTAATATTTTTTTCACTTTTATGTCTTATTAATTAAGACATTTAATACAGATTAATCATTTAATTAGATTTTCATAAAATTGTAAATTTTAATGAATTGCATATAAGATAAAATCGAAGTTAGATATCAGCTTATAGCTTAAATGTCATTTTAACAATTTCAGATTTGGATTCACTCTAATAAAGAGCCCATTTTGGAACGCCATGAATTAAAGCGAATTAAAATCTTAGTTTTATCTATTAAACGTCCTATACACAATAATATACATTATTATTACTTAGTAGGAAATACGTCATTAGCATGTATTTGGCCCCGCTGCTATGTTGGGTAGAGGAGTTAGGGGCCGAATCCTGATAGCATAGCAGTTCCTCCTGATGACCTCTAATCCTTATTCTGATACATAGTTTGTTATCTATTAGTCAATTCATTAAAATTGACTTTTATTTTTAATTTCAGTTTATAATTCATCTTGATATAAATTATATAAAATCTTATAACAATTATTTATTATTAATTAATTTTTTATTATTTAACTATTTAACTTTTATTTTGCATTATTTTTAATTTACAATATAAAATACGTAGACTCAGTTAGCTTATTTAATCATAAGTAATAATAAAATAAGTATATATAATAAAATAATATAGCGGTCAAATTTTAGAGGACTCGGATTAGACAAAGATTTTTATATCAGAAACCACCAAGATTGATCACTTTTATATTAAACACGCCATTCCACAAGTTTTGAAATTTGCTCGTTTAGCCTCTAGCGAGTTATACCACTGAATCTTTTCCATAGAACTTAGTGTGAAACACCTTACTAAGAGCTTTTTCATGTATCATCACTCGGTCTGACCACATCAACTGACTTACTTCAATATGACAACCAGCGGTTTCACTCAAAAATTATACAAAAGACCTGTCTCTTAATATAATATTGAAGTATCAAAACGGTCAAGTTATAAAGAAACCTCATTTTGGTTGCTTCTATCTCGCTGTTTTTGATACAAATCTTATTTTTTATCTTCAAATCGAGGTACATAAGCACTTTTGTTTGAGCAATGATTCTGTCTTCCGCAGATCACTGAAAGAATTGACATTAAGAACTGAATAACCTCGAAGCAAATGATCAAACATATTGCTAAAGACTTTAATTAAACATCAATCAATTCAAACTATAAATGCAAATTCATCTGTGAAAGTTGAGAAACTACTTCTCTGAAACGCTTGTATAATAAATATCTTTAGAAACTAAAATTGCTTTGCTATAAATTTTTTTGTAAATATTTTATTCTGTAAATATTTTTAAGTAAAAATAATTTTCGTAAATATTAGTCAGTAAATATTTTTAGGTAAATATTTTATTTTTCTTAAATATGCAGGAATCATCAGGTGTAATTAAAAGTCAACAAAATTATTATATTTCACTAGTATCTACTTCTGCGTCTTCAGAAATTGAAAATGAGTTTCCAATGTCTGAAGAACAAATGTTACTAATTTCTGAAGATGCTAGTAGTTACTAGCAAAATATAATAATTTTGTTGACTTTCAATTACACATGACTTTCTTTAATATTTAAAAAACAGATCAGTGTATATATACATATATTTGCTGAAAAGTATAATTTGAAATGATTTAAATATAATTTGAAATTATAATTTATAATTTAATTATAAATTTAGTTGTTTATTATTTGCTATACTACTTCTGCCGATTACTTTATCCATGTCATTCAATCCTAATAAGCACATAAAATTAAGCGTTTTAATCCGAAAATATTCTCTTTCTAATAGCTTTTGATTTGATATTTATTAATTTTCTTCAATAATATGTTCTAAAATAGATTATCTTTAATAATCTTTAATATTAATCTTTAATTTTTAATATTATCTTTATAGACTATAGATTATATTTAATAAATTGGCAATGCAGATATGTATTGCTAAACATATTGCTAATAATATGATATAATCGACATTTCCTCGCTTAGTACAATAAAAAATTATTAATTTATGGATTATTTAAAAATAATTGATGTAATAATTTGCTTTATGACTTTAAGTATTTATAAACGGAATACAAATTAATAAAAATATTAGAAAAACTTCTTATATTTACATAAAGATCTTTTAGCTTATTATCTCTAAAAAGTTGTTTTAATATTTCTAATTGTTCATTTATATACTTACCTTTTTTAATATTTTTAAGTCTATTTTTCTTATTCCTTTTATCTCCATGACTTTATGTCATGCGTTTAACCGGATTACTATAATATAGTTGTTTGTTATGTATTGTACTACTTCTGCCAATTCCTCGTACCACGTCATTCAATCCTAACGAGCAAATGAAATTAAGCGTTTTAATCCAAAAATATTCTCTTTCTAATAGCTTTTGATTTGATATTTACTAATTTTCTTCAATAATATGTTCTAAAATAAATAATTTACATTTACATAAAATTTTTTTAGCGATTATCTCGTAAAAGTTGTTTTAATATTTCTAATTGTTCTAAAAGTTTGTAATGGTAATACGAAATAAATAGTTTTAATCAATTCAAAGAGATGATAGTATATAATATATATTTATTGCAGAGCAGGTTATGAGCAAATTTTGCAAGTACTTAACGATAACTATGATGTTGGATTACTTCTAGCCACAAAGTCCACATTTATAATTGTAAAATATCTGTTAGAAAAACAATTTATCGAAAGAAGAATTGCTCGGACTCTGGAACAACAAGCTTTTCAATTGTTGCTGATTGTCTTAGCATATTCGAGGTAAAATATGATCTTTAATGCTAATCAATGATCCCGGTGTAGTTTTGAATGTATACTATTTCTACCTATGAAATGCAGATGACATATATTAAATCAATTGGTGAATGCAGTGTTTGTAATGGTAATGCGAAATAACCAGTTTTAATCAATTTAGAGAGATGAAAGTATAAATTTTTATTTGATCATTCTCAATTTTAAATTGAACAAAATGGGAAAACATTAGCAAGATTTGCTGCTTTCAGAATTTAGAATTCTCATTGACAAACTCTGGGATTGCTGATTGAAAATAAAAAAACTGCGTGTCAATTGATTGCAATCGGTAGAAATAAGCTGCAATGCAAGTGATAGCAAAGGCCGGCATATGTGTTGAATTTTAATACGAATGAACAAATTATCTTCATCATGATACTCAGTAGATATTGTTGTCTAGGCTGTGTGCTTTTCCGTACTAGACTGTGAGCGCTTCTTTGTACGCTTTAGGAAGGACGGTGTACGAAAGCTTGACTTTTTACGTTCTGCACTCTTCTGCTCGGGTGAAGAGGCCTTTGAAAGAACACAAAATCAATAAATACAGATAATGAATGACTTATGTGTGAAATAATTTGATTCGCTATGTGCGAATAATAAATGAAATGTTTGAATATGAATTAGATTTCCAATATGTTCAGTTGTTTAGTAATAAGCTAATTGAATTAGTAAAATTATAGTATGCATTTTATCTTAAACTGTTTTTATTTTACAAATATTAGTCACATTGGCTTATTGCTGTCTTTGGTGAACTGCCCAGGAAAGATGTTTGTTTGACAGTTTGAACTTTTCGTAATTATTAGTCTCTATACAAAATTTTATTAATTTTAACCAATTAAAGAAAAGTCCAATATTTGATTGCATACCTTAAAAAGCGTAATATTTAACAATTCACTCATTTTAAGATCTCAAAATTGTAACACTTATTGTTTAAAATTGATAAAAAGAAGATTAATTGTAATATCTAATTATCTGATTATTTTCAGAATAAATAAATTATTTCGGAGCAAATAAAACACAAATAAAATCGGTGTGATCTCAAAACAACAATCATTGATGTTTAACGCTGAGTTTAGTTCAGAAGAATTGTCACCCTACAATTAAAGTGTCAACCAATATTATCGTAAATGAAGGCATTCCTGATTAGAGCGATAAAAATATTTAAGATTGATTTTTTATTGCTGACACTATTCGTTAATGAGATACATGTTATAGAAAAACAAGCCAAACATAGCACCCTGAAGTTATTTTAGTTATTAATAATCCACAAAGATAACGATAAAATTAAAATATATTTGCGATGGGCGTTGTTTTATTATGGTGAAATGAATAAACAATATGTATGTTCAAGTATCTTCAGCATTGATTTCATAATAATTCGGTTTAGAACTCTGTTTCCGCAATTGAATTTTGACGAGCTTTCGAAGTATCTTCAGCATTGATTTCATAATAATTCGGTTTAGAACTCTGTTTCCGCAATTAAATTCCGACGAGCTTTCAAAGTAAACAATTACAGGTAAATCCCTGAAATCGCGATTGTTTAATGATTGATTACATAAGAAGGGATTATCATCACAAAATCTGTATTCATCTAAGTTGATATTCACATCACTTAATAAATTGTAAAAAAGTGAAAAAGTAAATTAAAAGTGAGAATTTATTGTTAAGTTAAAGGTAAATAATTTGTGTTTCTTAAATGTTTTTACTCGACCAAAATATGAATCCTGCAAAATTATACGAATAAAATTATATTCAATATTAATAAAATTATATTTTCTCCTGTATATTTCTTCATTGAAGTCTTAGCAAATGAGATTACTATATTATATCAATAATAGAATCAATGACCAATTATATTCGTAAATTAATTTTTAAATGCCCGATTAAGTTTTTCCATTGGAGAAAAATGAATCAACAAAATATTAAATTTACAATATGTCAAACAAATTATATTATAATATATTATAATTATATTATAATAATATAATTCTATATTATTATATAGAATAGGATACCAGATAATCAATTTTTATCATAGGACATATGCCATTAGCACGTATTTGGCCCCGCTGTTATGCTGTTTCGAGGAATAGGAGCCCAAACCGGATAGCATTGCAGTCCCTCCTGATGACCTCTAATTCTTATTCTGATACAACGTATGTTATTTATTAGTCAATTCATAAAAACGACTTTTATTTTAAATTTCAATTTTCCATTTAAACTTGATATAAATATAAATTGTATAAAATCTTATATAATTATTTATTATAATAATATTATAATATTATATTTAATAATATAATATAATTTATAATATATTAATATAATTTATAATATAATATAATTTATATTATATTTAATTTAATATTATCTGATACATCATATGCTATTAGCCAATTCATAAAAATTAACTTTTATTTTAAATAACAATTTTAGATTTTAACTTGATTTAAATTATATAATAATTTATTATTATTTATTATTTATTTAAATTTTATTTAGTATTATTTGTTAATTTATAAATAATATAAGATGCATAGATTAAGTTAGCTGATTTGATTTAGTTAATATATTATAAGTATTTGGCAGATTTCTTGCAATTTTAACACATACTACAATTCAAGAATATAAAGATTAATATTTTTACTATAACATTCAATTTCCTTGACTCTTCCAATGAGAGTAAAACTTCAAACTGACATAAAGATGTGAGGTCGAGTCCATATCAAGAAGTTTCTTAATCTGTTCATATTATACTGCACATATTAAATGTGTCACAAATATTGTGTTGTAAATGAAAATAAAATCAAATAAAATGAATTATATAAAATTTATATTAAAATAATAATTTATAAATCTATATATATTTATCTTTATTTTTATAGTATAAAATACTTAGACTCGGTGATTTGATCTTATTCATTGGAAATTTTAAACCAATAAATGGAACAATTGATTATAATAATTAATTATTCGAATGATTTAACTGCGAGAAGATATTTGTTTCCAATATAATAATGGCGTACATGCTCATGCTTTATTTATATGCGTCTACTCTGTATTCTAAGTAGAAAATTTGCTATCATATTTTAGATTATTTTCAGTGGAAAATAATAATTATTCTGTATGAATTTTGAATATAGGCCACCATATATGCCAAATATTTACGAGTCTATTTGCTAGCATGTGTTGCGTGAACACAATTTTCTTATAAAAATAGGAAATATGATATTACCGGTGGTATTTATGTAATTTTGAGATATGCGATAAGAATCAGTTTTTCGGAAACATTGAAAATGACAGTTGAAAATGTGACCTACTCAAAAAATAAGTGTCACGACAGGAAACAATATATTTGATTTTTCGGTATATTGGGTTTACAGTACGAAAGCATTTTCTTTCTAGTTAAAGAATTTAGACAGCAACAAAGTAATTTGATTCCACATCACAACGGTATTTTTAATATAAGCAGATTAATAAAATTAAAATTTAGCATTTTAGATAAATAACAAACTAAAGTAATTTGATTAACTAAGTTATTTTAATATTTAAAAGAAATTAAAGAAATTGCATAAAGTCGATTCAGTTAATTCTAACATCAAATTTGTGAAATTTTGATATAAAAGTGTATGCAAGCAATGTGATAATTGTTGACTTATGAATTAGATAAATAAAAATGATATGATTGTAAACGTAATTAATATGTATAATCTTAAATTATTAATATAACGCAAATTAGCGTTTGAATTAAATTGTTAAAATATAAAATTTGAACTAAAAATCCAATTTTTTGAAAGAGGCACAAGATTAGCTTCTTTTAACTAAATATTATAAATAATTAAATATATTTTTAATAAAAAAAATTTTAATGCTTGTTAGAATCCTAAATAAGCATGTAAATATTAAATATACTTAAATATTAAATTACATACATAATATTTCTCAAGAATCCATGATGCAAGTTTAGCTTTATTACCTCTTGAAATTAGAATTTAAAAATATTCAGGAACGATAAGATAAAATTAAAAGACACAATTATTTTGATATTTCGCTATTAATTAATGGCATATATAGAAATTAGAAAGTATTGTTTCTAATTTTTGAAGATGCTCGTAGTTACTAGTGAAATAAATAATAATAATTTTGTCTTTTAATTTTACCTTATCGTTCCTGAATATTTTAAAATACAGATCTGGATGGATATATTTCTTACAATTAGATTTCGATTAATTTTTCAATGAAAGTGATACAACCTTTAAAATGATTTAACTGAATTTACATTTTTTAAAGTTTTATTTTTCATATTTATTTTAAAATTAATTTTTTTTTAATTTATCTTCTAAATCGAATTTTTGTAATTTCTTAATTAATTTAAAATTAAAACGAAGAATAAGGATAATATGTAGTCAGTAGCTGCTCTAGTTATTCTATATATATGACTTTTATTCATTTTGAATTAATGACTTTTATGTTTATTTGTAAACTTTTCAATATTAAACATGTAATTACTCTAGAAGATATCCACAACATCCATAATATTTTTTAGAACAAAGCATTTCGGTCAATGAAGTTTTATTTTATTATTTTTCAATCTGGAAATGCCAAAGAGAAAAAAGAAAAGGTCTGTCTCTGTTTATCTAAACAAATCTTCCCAGACAAAAATATGACAAATTTTGTATCTTTGCAGAATAATTTTAGCTGAAAGTCCAAAGATACCATATTCGTCATCTTTGCAAAACAATATTAGCTGAAAGTCATTTTAAAAGGAATATATGAATGAGATTTCCGTATTAAAAATTTGTATTACTAATTCACTTCCTATTATTGATTGTTTATTCATAAATAGTTAAATATTCAATTAGTTAGTTTATTTTAATTTAATTTGTTAATTTGGCTTTGAAAGTATACCTATTTTTAATAATTTTGAACATATTTAAAACCTATGATATTTGCAATATATTTATTAAATACTTAGAAAAATATTTATTATTTTAATAATAAATGTAAAAATTTATTAATTTTAATAAATAAAATTATCGCTTTTCTTGTGTTCGGTGATTCTTAGCCGTTATAAGGTTATCAGAATATGCTCAGAAATTACAATTGCTGGTGATTCTTTGTCATTATATAGTTGTCCGAATATGATAAATAATTGCAACTAAAATATAATTTAATAACAACAAAAATATAGATCATTAAATTATAAAATAGAGGATATTGTTTTCAAAAGTTAATTGCTAAATAGTCATTTATTCATTTATAAATTAAAGGCCTTTCGCCATTAAAAATAAATAAGAGGTAAAATTAAATCATTTACATGTTAGTCACATAGTCAAACATAAAATCAAATATTAAATATGTACAAAACATAACCAGTATTTGTATAATCGGCAACGACAACAAATATCAGCCATGACATAGTTGAACGCTGACGAAATTTGATGAATTTTTTTAAAAATTCACATTTCAGAATCCCTGTTGACATTCGTTGATGTTGACATTCCCTGTTGGCATTCGTTCATTATTTGATTAGGAGGTTAGCAGTATTGTTCTAAATTATCTGATGGTTATGCGCATGATTATTATAAGCATGAGTTTAATTAAAGAACATAGCTTAGATATCAAAGTTGTTATTTGCGGATGATCCTGAAATGGACTTCTATCACAAAACATTAAACGTAATGTTAAATAGCAGGTAATTAGAAATATATCCTTTTTAAACAGTCTACATAAGAAAGATTTAGTTTGTGGCCTCGTGGAATGTGCGGATGCTGATATGGTTCTGAAGCTCCTGAAGAAACTAGCGTTCCCTGACGTGAAACCCCGTCCCATTATAGACTTCTTGGAAAACGGACTGACATACCAAGATGGCTCTTGATTACACTGAGTGATAAACACGCCGCTCATTCAATAAAGAATGCTTACAGGATTATGGGTTTGAGTTTTATCTTGTCTACATATCACCTGATAGGTCTAAAGAAGAACGTGAGTCACATTCAATCTCACTTAAGAAGCTTCAAGAAATGCGACCAAATATATCTAACAAGCGTTTTTTCATACGCAATGTAAGGATTATAGAGATAAAGAAGGGCGTTTCTAGCGTCGCTGTTGTTAGTCAAAATATCAGTCCTAGACACGAAACAGCCCCGCAGACATTGAGTACGTCTCAAGTTTCGCTTCAAAACGAGCAATGGTTCCTATTTATTGTTTTTGTTCAATGGTTCCTGTTCATGATGTTGAAGTACCTACCTTATAGCAACGAGTAACTAAAAGCGTCGAAACTGTATAACATCATAAAATCGATACATCCTACATATCCTTCACTGCTGGGCCAACCGCGTCATCCATCATCAATGCTGCCACAGCTATCTTAACCTGATCATTCATCATTTACCTGGGCCTTTTCGATTGTCAATAATTGCACTCAAATATCGGCTCGATTCTCCACGCACTTCACGAATTCAATCTCATTATCCTCCTCACTGAATCCTGGTAACGAAATGATGATCTTGTCACTCGTCGTCTACGTCTTAAAGGTTCCTCTGTCGCCCATCTTCCTCTACCTCTTCGTAAATTCAGCCGCAAGCATTTGGATTGTCATGGTGGCCTTTTGGGAGAGTAGCAGCTTTGCTAAATCTAACTTTTTTACGCTTTAGACAGCTACCACTTCTGTTGTATCTAAGTTCTCTTATTTAGACTATATATAACAACAAAATGAACTCTTGCAGATAAACTTTCTTATATCGCAAACAAGACTACTGTTACTGTTAACTCAGTGTATGCTGCCTTTATTTAATTACGAGAAATCCTTAAAGTTTTTCAGAGTCATGTCCTATAGCATGTATATTTTCTGGAAGGATTAACATTTTTTCAATTTCAAAGTGAAGGTGAAAAATTTTTACTACAACGTGAAATTTTATATAATAAATCTTTTTATTTGCAAACATAACAAAAATTATTTAATAAATATTAAAAATAACGATAAAACACAAAATTAAAATTAATAATCATTAATTAATAATCATTATTTAATGATACAATTAACACTGCATCTACATCTTGCCATTCGTCATATACGTCTTGATGGATACTGTCACTCATTTCCTAGACATATTGGAACTCCAGTCACGAACTTTAGTTCGTCATGGAGGCCTCATCATTTCGGCTAAGTATTCTATCACTGTTACCGCTATAAGCTGCTTATGCCTTTAAGTAACCAACTTCGAACTACTCCGTTGTATCATCTCACTTCCATCGCTCTATTGCCACTTATCTTTGATTTAATGTCAAGGATCTGCTTCACTATCCTCCATATTCTTTCAAGAGCACTCTAACCTTTTATCATATATCTCCTCACTAACTATTCCCACTTTTTAAATCGGTGATTGTAATGTCCGTTTAGAACGTAGCCACTTTCCAAATCTTCGTTAATTGGCATCCATATTTCACACCTACAAGTATTCAATCGTTGCTTCTGAACCTACTCATCAGTTGGGTGGCCTTCCATAATATGTTTGTATATCAATTCCTTCCAGCATTGTTACTCTGTATTGTCAGTGACCCAAGAATATCCGACCACTTCATGGTCTCAATTAGAATTAATCTGAATCAGGTCGACAAATCTCATAGAGTTGTCACTTTTCGCCCATGGTCTTCTTTGCAGCTTGCATATTTAACTTCTGAACTAGCTTCTTCTACACTCCGCACTTGCCTATCCGCATTTCCAGCTGATGCCCTTACCAACATTTACTACTCCCAAGTTTCTTCCATGGTCCGGTATATTATCCCACTTTGGAAATTCCTACAAGCATGTAAACACTCTCCTTCTTGGTTTGACAGTGAATGTCGCTCATGCAAGCGTGATCTCCGTCGCCCATCTAGGACGTGTAAGCATTTTATTTATCGCAGCACTATGACCATATTTTCATCCATCCAAGGGCAATTGATCCACAAATGCCGTCATTATAGTTCGCTCCTGCATACTAAGGCTACATTTTTTGGGTAATCAACTATCATCAGCGACTACTGATTGGCACGCTGGAAAGTATTAAGTCGATTCCTTCTGAGTGCCTCGTCTTTGTCTATTTGCTCAATCGATCCTTCAATCTTCGCTAGTTATCTCAGATTTAAACTTGACAATGTATGTCGTACTTTTCCACATTTTGTTTACTCTTTAGTCATTGTCACATTCATTGTCACATGTTGCTTCCTGAACTTTTCTACATATCGCATGTGTCTTCTTATGAAATTATCTTACTGATATCTTGACTCAACAACTCTTAATCTTCTCAGGATCATTTACCAACAACTATCCTTAAATATATTGCCTTTGCAATATATTTGCCTTCGCAATATATATTCTTCTGTAAACTATTTAATTCGTGTATTCGACTAAAGATCTTCCCCGCTGATAGAAGGCTGCCAGTATCCGTCCGCCGCTAAAATCCCAATCCTTTGACCATAATATTCTATAGTCTTATCATCCTCTCTTACTACTTTCCGCTAATTTGAAACTCTTTGAAAGACTCATTTCGAACCAAGTTATATTTTACGTAAATTCGTCAAACTTTCTTCCTCAATATAATGCTGCATACCTTAAAAACAGCTTCACTGAAACTGATTGTCACAAGGTAATAGATGATATTCTCTTAGCTCGCGATCAACAATTAACTTCCCTTCTCATTTCGCTTGATTAGTCGAGAGCTTTTGACATTGTAGATCATTCTATTCTCCCGCACTTCCTTCGGCATCGTTATGGCTTCTCCATCTCTACTCTTAAATGGTTCTGGTCATATCTTACTAGCCGCATTGCCACTATATCATTCACAATGCAGTTAGTGTATCTTTTGCACACCCTGTGGTGTACCGCAAGGTACACCACAGGGTGTGCGATCTTGGAGATCTCGGTTCTATCTTGTTCTCACTTCTCCTTAGAGATCTCGGTCTACTGTGCTTAGCATTCAGATGTTAATGTCATGCAGTATGCAAATGGCATCCTTATCCATTTGTCCGCACCCAATTTATCATTAACTCCTCTCCTCGCCTAGGTTTCATCCTGCCTAGAATCCATATCTCAGCATTTTTCATACATTGGAATGTTGGTGTGGTAAATCCCATGAAATCTAGTGTTCTTTGAACCCACTTTCCGGTATGTAGATTCAATCTTATCCTGATCTCTTTTTTAACATCCATCGCCTTCCTTGCGTGAATTCGCTAACATTTTTAGGAATTATTATAGCCTCCTCTCTCTCGTTCTCAAGATTCGTTCCTTTTATCCTATTCTCCGTGACATTGATCGTATTCGAAAACACAATTTTTTCCTTTCTCCAATACTCTAAAGTATTTCCTACTCTTGACAATTGAATCTCACTTTTCTCCTTAAATTCTCCATCTTGTATTATTGCCCTCTGTATCGATTTCTTCGCACTGCAGCCCGCATACTTCTTCGACGCCGGAGTTTTTATCCCGTCTCCAATGAACATATCAACTTTCATTGGCTCAATAGACATTATTGAGTTTTATATTACTTTGCCGTTCTCGCTATTCGTTTACTTTATCATCCCCCGTCGTATCTTCACCAAGATATTGAATATTCGTCATCCATAGCACTTAGCTCAAACAATCAGTTCCTGTTACACATTCCTCGTTATCGGACGAACTTTGGCCTGCGTTCCTGCTTCATTTCTATGACTCTCATTTGGAATTATCTTTTTTTTAAACTTCGTTGCCAGCCTAACCTCACTACCTTTCAATGCATACTTCATACGTTTCTACTGAGTAACTAGACTCTGCAAGAATTAGATCCGAATTATTTTATCGTACCCACGTCGGCTACACGGAGTAGAATTCAGTCACATCAATTTTTATGTTTTATTTATTTCAGTGGACTTGTATGCCGACTGGCTGCCTTAGATAGTTAAAAAATTAATAAATATACCTTTCTACTGTTTAAAGTCAAAAGCTTCACTAATGTTAACATAGTCGAACTAATATGCCATTGTCGAACTAACTATGTCTGATCATTTCTACATTGTTACTACTTGCGTCTTTAAATCCGTATATTTTCAGTTGCGTATACATCTTTAATCTTGTAGTCACATTTTCACTTTCAAAATCTCATTTTAGCATTAGAATGATATATTACATTAGAATGAAAACAAACATTGTATTTGCTGATTTGCTTAACCAACACGTTGTTGATATTTAAATGAAACGGCAAAACAGCCGTTGACACTTGTTTTTTATAACATTTTAGCCCAACTGAAATATAAACGGCAAGTTGAATTTAACAAGTTATATGTATTATGCACAGTGATATTTGCAAATATTACTATAAACTATAAGAAATTACTATAAGAAATTATTGCTATAAGAAATTTCAACTAATGAAGGACTGAAATTCGTTCTCTGATTAAAAAGCTTTTTATTTTTTACAATTTCCTCATTGTACATCAAAATGCCATTCAAGTTACACAACAATTGCTTCCAAAGACAATTTGAATTATAACTCAATATTAGAATTCACTGTAATAAAGCATTTAATTAGAGAAAATACATAATTAGCATGTATTTGGCTCCGCAGCTATGTTGAATCGAGTAATAGAAGCCTAAATAGAAAATCATAGCAGATCAAGTGCTCCCCTCTAATTTGTATTCTAATACATGTGTATATTATCTATTGATTCCTTTACAAATCAAATTTTAATAAATTTTTAATTTATTAAAATTAAAAATGTAAACAAATTTTATGAATTATATAATAAATAACGTTAATTTAAATTTATCAAATATTAGATGTTAATATTGTAGCTAAATAATTCATAAAAAATACAATAAATGCGAAAAAATTCAATAGGCTACACTTTATTATTTTAATAATTATCGATAGACTATCATTTATATATCATTAAATATCGGTAAAATATTATATATTATATATTATTTATCATATTAAATATTATATTATTATATATTACATATTATTTATTTATATTATAATATTATTTATTTAATATTATATATTATATATTATTCATCGGTATTTACAATCATTAAATAATTATATATTTTTATCATTATTTATAATATTCATTATTGAATAATTTTGTTTTATTCAATAATAAAATAAATTGAAATAAATAATATATTTTTTTGAAAAAATATTGACAATAAATTGAAAACTAAAATTAAAGTACAAAAACTAAAAATACAAGCATTTTTTTGATAAATGGAACTTAATTAAAAGTTGAGATTATGTAAGAACACAAATAATTTTATCAACAAACTATTTAAATTATAAAATTATAATATAATTTTTACTTTGTAGTTCAATTACATGTTGGACCGAGGGAATCGGTCGTCACCCGATATCATAGAATTCTTCCAGATAACTTTGATGATGATGTATATTTTCCATGATGTATATTATTTATAAATCAAATTTTAAAAGTTTGACGTTTAAAGATTCTTATCTTAAAAAACCTAAATCATATAAAATATCAAGATCAATATATTTATATCTTATATGTATGTACAAAATATTTAGACTTACTCAACTGATCCAATTATTAAGTCATTAATGTAATTAATGAAAGCCACAAGCATTTTCTTACAAATGCTAATTTTTTTAATCAAAAACTTTGTTAAAACGAAAAATGTGACAATGGGAAGTATAGCTCATTGTAGCTTACCATTTTATCAATATGAACCAATAATTATTGGATTAGTGAAAATAGATGATACATTACAGCATTTGATCATTTATTATAAACGCATTTTTTTATTGTTTGTTATTGATTTCTTTGTAAATGGGCAATTAATTATTTTTGTCAAAATGCTCTTGTTACTTGCTAATAAATTGTTTTTTTTTGTAGATTGTCTCAGGTTAACAATATTTCACCTGATAAAATAAAATATTTCACCTATTAATTTTCTTGATAAAAATATTATTAAGTGATTTCGGAAGCTACTGATCTTCTATGTGTGTAAATCATTAAAATATCATTAAAATAATAAATCATTTATATTATAAATTGATTGTTCACTAATATTGGCTTATTTATTAGTGGAGAAAGTGAAGTAAAATATTTATTTAATCGAATTTTCAATAGCCTACTGCTATCATCTTCAGGAGTGATAGCAGTAGGCTATTGAAAATTCGATTAAATAAATATTTTACTTCACTCTCTCAACTAATAAATATTTATATGTTATACAGTTTTTTTATCAATTAATAAATGCCTCATCATATTTCAATTTACTTAATTTTATCCATTGATACTAAACAGAGATCATCACAGTTTTAAAACAATAAATATTTATATTATAAATTGATTGTTCACTCATATTTTTTGAAATTCTATATTGTTAATATACAAATTTCTTCATGTTTAGGGGTATAATTAGAGTTATATTAAAATTTAAAATGTCCAATTTTTAAATTTTTCATTTAACAAAAAATAATATTTGCTAATGTATTAAGTGTTTAATAAAATGTATTAAGTATGCATTATTCTTGTAAGATAATTTTGGTTAAACTTTATTGGTAAGATAATGCGTAAATAAATTGAATAAATTCAGTAATGAATATAAAATAAACATTTACCACTTGGGATAATGTTAATTAACCAGTATTCAACATACTCGTCATTATCTTAAAAAGTAGAGAGGAGAATAAACTAGCAATTAAAGTGTAGATAACAGGATGAGCAACCTATTTTCAGATTAATTATCGTATTTTGCGTATAATGTTTAAGACAAATAGTCCTTCATTGTTGAACACAAGTATTGAATGCATGTCAAAATAGTACATTATTATGATAGGTTGCGCTATTGGATGTTTGGGCAATTTCATCAATTATATTGTAAAACATAAAGCTACAAAATGTAAAAGCTTCTTATAAGGAAGAATGACAGTACCTTACTTTTTACGTGATTATCTCTGTTCGCGTGAAAATAATTCCTTGATAAACAAATGGTTAAGCATATGTTACTGCTGCAATGGTTCCGAGGAGCACGTAAGTGTTACGATAAAATTTGCCATTTTGCTTCATCGTGATCGTCGTGAGTGCTTCTTTCCCTTACAATATAAGTTTTCGTTATGAAATATAAAATGCTTGAAATACCTAGTTGTTTTGAAAATGATGATGCTGCTATTTCTATCGTATGTTATATGTGTGTGGTTAAACATCTGTGGTTGTGCTATGTTTAGAGCATGCCTTTTTGGCTGTCAAACATGTATATAATGCGTATAGTTATGTTTTTGTAAATTTATACGCGTTCTTTCAAGCTTAACCTGCAACTGGATGTCAATAATTATCTTAGCCACGGACCATGGGAATTACAATAACGGTAAAGTATAGGATCAAGGTCGGAAGATCAGTCTATTAAACTAAGGAATGCATGCTTTCCTCTTTTTATATGAAGAATAACTCTTTTTTACTCTTTTGGCAGTAGATTTTTACCCTGACCTGATAATCAAATGACAGTAAGGATATGGTAGCATTAATGTTTTTTAATTAGTACGATATTATAATCTCTTATATTATAATCTCGTTCAATGGCCAACAACAATAAATAAGTCAAATCTTAAAGATTATCCGATTATGCCGAATTGAAGTAAAGAATATTTAAGAATCGTTATCATACTGACAAATACTTACATGTGTTCATACATTTTCTTAGCATTTTTACAATTTAATAATTCATTCTTAATTTGCATCTACTTATCTGCATCTTGTTAGATTCTCGTTTAGTTGAACAAATCGATCACTTAATTAACGCTAAATACATTTTCTAAAATTAATACTTTAATCTTTAAAAAGATCCTTTTATGAAATGGTCAATGATAATTAAGATTAGAGGTTATCAAGTTGAACTGCTATGTTATCACGTTTCGACCCTCATTCCTTGACACAATATAGCAGCGGAGACAAATACATTCTAATGACTTAGTTCCTCTGATGAAATTTGATTATCGAGTATCTTTTTCTAATACAAAGCATATTATTTATTTAAATATGATTTATTATTCTGTAAATTTAAATAATAATTTTAATTAATAATTAAAATTCAAAATAAAAGTCAATTTTTACGAAGTGACTAATAAATAATATGTTTGAAAAAAGAATAGAGAATATCAGGATGAACTATTATGTTATCAGGTTTTGTCCATATTCCTCGACCCAAATATTCAAATATTTGGGGCAAAATACATGCAAATGGCGTGTTTCATATGATGAAATTTGATTATCATCTTATTCTAATACAAAGTATATTATTTACTATCCTTCCATAAAAATTTTCCACTTTTAAGTTTAAATTTATAATATTTTGTTCATATATAATTATATTTTGAATTACAATGTTATTTAATTCGAATCGCACTGTTCAAGTGAGATGATTACTCACTAGATGACTTCAATGCTCATGTTGGAACGAAATTGTTACTTGGATGGGAGTTGTGTTAATTATATATATCTAATCTACCTATATACAAACTAGTAGCGTTGACCTGTTGCATTTTTTTCATTTGATATTAGATTTGATCACGAAAGGCAGTAGAAATCAGAACCTTAATGTTTCCGATTGCCAGAAGTTCAGTATATATAACTGGAATAGTATCTTATTAAATAAATAAGACACAAAATAATAAAATAAGTAAATAAAATGGCAGTTGACGGTTCCATCATTTATTTAAATAGCTACAAAATGGCTATTATCCTCGTATGTTTCCATATGGGAAAGATTTTTCCTATTAAATCAACGGAAACTTGAAAATCAAAAGTTATTTTTCTATTACTTATTTACTTACTTAAAAACAATTATATTCTGACTTTTTATTTTTATGCAAGAAGAAAGTCAAGTTAGTTTATGAACTAGCAAAAAATGTTAAGGTCAACATTTATCCTCACTTTATATTTATTGACTTTATCATGTTAATACCCACTATGGTTTTAGTGGTTTAGTTTTCTCGTGTTGACATGAGAAAGTGAAGACTTCTTCAACTTTGTTTTGATGAATGCTGAAAAAACCGAAATGGTTCACATACACCAACGACTTAAAAGTTACTACAATAGACGCTTTATCCGTTCCAGCGCTCACTATGTTCAAGTATATACTGTGAATTTATGAATAAACGTGTCAATGTTAGCAAATTAATGTTGGCTTATTCATGGCAATTTTATTACGGATCCGAGAAAGTTTATATTTTAATAAAAATATTTAGCGAATTAAATATTATCGAATATCTGCAATATTAAATTTTAGATAATCTTAATATTTTAAAAGTTTGAACATTAAATATTCAATTTAAAATTCAATTTAATATTTTTATTTATAATATTTATATTCTCATTGCTTATGGAATCAGTATTGTATATAATTTGTGTATCATGTTCAATAATAAATTCGGTTTTAAAATCAAAAATGTTTGTCATCTTAAAATATCGATACGTTTTGTATCAATACAATATGTTGATTATATTTAAACGAATGACATTCTGAAGAAAATGTTAGTTAATAATAAAATAATTATCTATATATTTTACTTCTTAAAATATGTGAATGATTAAATTTATTGTAAAACATGTAGGCCCAACGCGAAAGAATGACGAATGCCGTTTCGTCATCACAATGACTCATCAGTGGCAGATCCCTCCCACTACTGGATGCAGAGGAGGACTGGCAGACGGCAATCAATGAATGAATCAATGTGAATGATGTACTAGAAAATTTTCTAGTAACATCATAGAGTACTAAATCAGCACTACTGATTCACCAAATAGGATCATTAGCAAAAGCACTGGCAAATACCAGCGCAGGTCTCTTTTATATCGGCTAACTTTAATCATGAATTTATGGAGTGAGATCATTCCGCGTGAATTTATTGTAAAACATGTAAGCCAGACGCGAAAGTATGACGAATGCCGTTTCGTCATCACAATGACTCATCAGTCATTGTGATGATTAGCACAAGCAACATGATTATTACTTCAAATGTCGTTACTTAATATTTGATTGTCAATTTAGAAACTTTGACTGTTAAATATTGTTCAAAACCTCATTTAACAAGTTAAAATATAAAATAATATTTAAAATATAAAATATTTATATTTATATAAAATAATATAATATATTTTAACAATTTAAAATATAAAATAATATAACAATTTAGCTTATTGAGGTCACTACTTTTAAATAATCAATTTAAGGAGAAGCTCAATGTTTTAAAGGTTTTATTAATATAAATACATTTGGCCTGAGATCAAACAGATTAATAATTACACAAGTATACTGAAAATGTAAACTGAAAATATGTAATCTGAAAAATAAGTCGGTAAACTTATAAATATTAACTCGATTATATAATGTATGCAGCAATTCCACTATTCTCGGTTTGGTAACCTTAGTAGTAACAGCTAAAGTATAAAACGTGTAAGATATTTTTTATTTTACAACGGTGTTTTGCTCTTGTGTTATTTTATGTCTGATGTACACAATTTGATCCATGACTTACTGCAAAATTCGTTGTATGAATAAGTTTCTATTTAAAGTTGTCTTCCCTAGACAGTGACTAAATTACGTGAGAAGAAAGCGGATCGCATATTGTGTCTGCGGCGTATACTTAGATTGGAAATGATGAAATTCTAGTAACACAAAGGTTTACCTGTAATTTTAATATGAAGTAAGTCTTTAATTCAAAACCAAGAACATTAGCATTTCATAATTTGAATTATATAATTTATAATGCCATCATAAAACGCGGATCATTTTACATTTTCACAAATTTAAACAGTTAGTCAAACTGTATCGAAAATAAATTTAAATTACTGAATCATAATTATAAAATGTACACAAATATGCAGTTTTTTAAGTTTCGCAATTATTTTTGTAATTATTAACTTGAAAGCTTCGCCACTTTAAAATGATTGATAAAATAGTGTCATTAATTATTTAAATTTTCAACAATATGAAATTAAGCATTTACAC
The DNA here is from genome assembly GCA_012934845.2 of Pomphorhynchus laevis. Lineage (NCBI taxonomy): Eukaryota > Metazoa > Acanthocephala > Palaeacanthocephala > Echinorhynchida > Pomphorhynchidae > Pomphorhynchus > Pomphorhynchus laevis. Next base: position 40,886 of record WNNJ02001792.1, read on the forward strand.
TAAACGAGTATGATTGTTGCTAATTGTTTTTAAATAATTAATGTCTTATAATCATATTTTATAATTATATTTTATGATTAGGGCCGTTGAACAAATGAGATAAGAATATATTGTATTAAATAAAAAAGTAAGCGAATAAATTAAATACAATCTGATCAATTTATATTAATTATTATTTTTTATTTTAATAGGTAAATTGTTTTTAAAATTGATGAATTAAAAATTGTTTAATTTCAAATGATTCACAGATAAATGCATTTGACTCTGTAATTTCCAATATTTTCCAATAATAATTCTAATTATTTATTATCTAATCAATTAATAATTTGGCATTACATTTAATTAATTACACATTTTATCTATATATAAATCTAACAAGCATAATTTAAAACAGTGTTTCTCAAAGTGGTCCGTAGCGCCCCCTTTGGGCCTGTTTGACGTATCAGGGGGGGGCGGTAGAGAATTTTTGATTAAAAAGGGGTCCATGAAAGAGAGGTGGGGGTCGGTGAAAAAAATGTAAATTTTCGTCGAAAACGACGAAGAATTCAATTCCTTATTGCACCACACCGAAGTTAGATGGTTATCAAAAGGTTGTTGTTTGAATAGAGTTTTGAATCTATATAGCTCTGTCATTGAATTTTTTATCGAAAGAGATGATCCAATACACCTAAAGTTAAACGAATCAATAGTTGATATAGCATATTTGACTGATTTGTTTAATTTATTTAATGAAATGAATCTAAAACTACAGGGCAATGATCTAAACTTAATAAAGGCAAAATCTGTGCTAGCAGGATTTGTAAATAAGATATTATTATACAAACAGAATTTAGGAAGAGGCATATTTACACAATTCCCAAATCTTGAATTAGCAAAGCCTTCAGAAGATGATATTCTTGCTTACTGCAGCCATCTTGATACCCTATATTATGATTTTAATCAAAGATTTGTCGATATTTTTACAATGAACATACCTGATTGGATTCTAGATCGTTTTTCGAACATTCCTACAGAAGGATCAGCAAGATTGCAAGAAGAATTATTGGAATTGAGTAATGATTATGAATTGAAATTCAAATTCAAAAGCGGCTATCAACAATTTTGGTTGCAAAATAAAATTCAACAAAGTTATCCTGAAACATGGGTAATCGTTCAGAAGTTTTTGATTGCCTTCCCAACGTCATATCTGGTCGAAAGAGGATTTAGCGCAGTTACAAATCTTTTGTCAAAGAAAAGAAATCGTCTTCAAATAGTTCAGAGAGGCAATCTAAGACTTCTATTAACTAATATAGAACCGAAAATCAAAACCCTGGTAGACTCGCACCAGATACATCCGTCTCATTAAACACTTAACGCAAACTATTATTTAAATATATGGAGATCGTGCTTAAAATAAACTATAAGTAAATCAGAATTTTTATTAATATATTTTTTTATATCAGGGGGTCCATAATAAATATTGTTTTTTTTCAAAGGGGGCGGCTGACAAAAAAAGTTTGAGGAACACTGATTTAAAATAATAAATATTAAATTTTTCGATAATACATTTCAAGCAAATACTATCCGAGCAAACAAATGACTTTTCTTATCATCACCGTAAAATTAAATTATTCAACTGATTTCTTTAACGAATCACTTTTGCAAATTTAAGATCATCCAAATTCTGAACTATACATTGAGTCAATATAAATAAATTGAGCTTTAAAAGTTATTAAAGAATTTAATAGAATTTTAATAGTTTTAAAAGAATTGTGCTACATACTCGGTGTTCCATTTATATTACTCAGTGCATATTTAACATTCAACAATGTTTAGCATACTTACTATATGAAAAGTGAAACACCGTATTGAGTGATGTTTGCTCATACACTATGAGACTATTCTAATTTAGGTTGAATTTGTAAGTATACCTTTAACACACAAATTGTCTAACACGTTTAAATTATTATAATATTACATAATATTATAGTTGGCGATAATTTTATGCAAGAGATAAGTACGATAAGTATTTTATACATACAATTTATTTTTAATTAATAAGCTAATTAAATGTAAGTTATTTTTCGTATAATTTGCATTCTATTTCAATTTGTATATTATTTTGTACTGATGAACAAAATCTAATTATATTTTAATAATTATAATTAGAATTATAAATTATAATTATAATTATAATTTTTTTTTATTTTAAATTTTTATTATTAATAATAAATAACGAATACACATTATACCCGCAAATGGGCATTAGTTCAACGATAGAAATCATTGTCTACAATTTCTTCTGAGAAAACCTGATTCAAGCTGTTTAACATAGTTCCGTCTGACTGTATTGCACCGTTCTTGCGTAAACGTGGGGCTCGTAAACATGCTGAGGCGGAGCGGGCTATTTCAATGGATATTTTCCTTTTGATCCGAGTGAGCGTTTCGGCGTATTCTGCATTCGTTCGGCGAGAGATTGCACCAGAAAGGGTTTTCAGTAATTTGATTGCCTGATCCCCCAATCCACCAGATGAAGATAATACGAACGGAATGAATGTCCCTCGTTCCACCTCCACTATTCTTTCATTGTATTTAGACAATTTTCGTTGTTCATTGTACTGAAAATTTGCTTCGAGAGATCTAGAGCTACTGGCCTGAGCAAAAACCGAAAAAACCGTAACGTCTAGAAACGTCCGCTCAAACCAATCGTTGCCAAGTCCAGAACAAACAATATCAAGCCGGGCACTAATGTCACGTGTAGTTGTGCGTTCCATAAATTTTAGATTTGCAGGTACTGTGCTTAGGACCGGCTCCGTGTTCACAGAGTTACACACTCGAGAAAGCTCTATGGCAAGTATGTCCCTTATAGCGTTGTGGCGTATAATAGGAAGGCCCCCGTTTCTACAAGCAAGTGCATGACTTATATCCAGCTTCTCACCACAAGGACAAAAACGATTCGTCAGGTCTGAAGGCACTTGTCCATAACGGCTGGCTATGGCATCTTTGAATTGATTGGAAGATAGATTGTGCTTTTCGGTTGATAGAGGCAATGCACTTAACCACGATGATGCACCTGATCGCATCGCATGCGTAATCGCGTTGTGAACTGAAGAATCGAAATGGTCAGCTACGCTATGTAGTCGCTCTTTCAACCTGCTCATTCGTATGGAAGTAATATCTAGTAATCTTGATTTTTGAATATCATATAGAGCTTCTGCTTGGACACCGATGTCATACGTTGATGCGAGAGATAATGAGCTATCGTACTCTAGACTCAATGTAAAGGTGGGGTCCACAATTCCAAGTCCTCCCAGCTTTAAAGGAGATGTGAGTAACACCTTCCAATTCTGATTTAGATTCCAATCTGCGAAAAGGGGAAGAAGAACATCTCTAAGTGCAGATCCCAAGTCCGTTAACCAGTCTTCATGACACTTGCTTGTTCGTAAAGAAAATATCCATTTCATTTGGACTGAGTTTATCAGGCCGCAGTATGCAACGTGCGGATCGATGTTGGCAACCACTGCTAGTTTTCGCACAAGTGCGGTCCATTTGTATGCTTTCAACCGGATAGTATCTTCCACAAACTCTGCAGACCCTATTGGAGCACCCAAGATCATTGTTCCGTTGATCGAGGTTTTGATGTCTGGTGAGGGAATATCATGAATAGAGATCGGGAAATGCGACACAAGTACACTCTTTTCTGGATTCACATGGTAGCCGAATTTAGGACCCTCGTGAATCAGTAAATCCCATACCGTTTTCAGTTCATCCGACTTTCCAACAAAATTCGCGTCGTCGGCATACCATTTTTGAAAAACGTTGGGGACCGAACGACTGATAAGTGCTATAAGAGGAAGTGACGAGATTGCGAAACCTGGCATCTCGAAGGGGTCTCCTTGCGTAAAACCCTCCATTGAGTAGATGCTACTGCCATCTCCAAGAACCAATTCTGCAGGAGTACTATATATATTATTTAGTACACGTGATAACGAGGGGCATCCGTACTCTATGTTATGCAGTGCTACATTTCGATTTAGAGAGTTGAACGCATTAGAAGCGTCTATGGCTAGCATACACATGTCACGTCCTGATGTATATCTTGCACGTAGTGAGTGAACAGCATGATCGATACCTCCTTTCTGTCCCGCAGCTAGCTGGGAAATCCCGGCCACCTGTTGAATATCCTTTCTCACGATCTCTATTATCGCCTTGCTAACTATTCGTCTTGCGGTGTCCCCGATTCCAATCGGCCGAATGCCACCCGATTTTTTTTTGTAGGGCGATTAAGCGACAAGTTGTAAAAGCTTCTAGCTGAATGGGTTCCACTGACTCAGTCGCTAGCCTTATCGCAAATGAAGCAAGGGACCGTGCTAAATTTATCGAGTCCTGTCCAAATTTCGTTAACATGTGCCTCCAGCTGAGTGCGTCTAGGCCAGATGGACCAGCTCCACCTTGAGTTCGCTTGCAAGCACGAATAATACATTGATCGTCCAACACGAAATATCGGCTAGTTTGATGAGTAACTGTTCCAGGTAAGTATTCGGAGAGTAATGCACTATGCATTATAGGTGCTGCTTGAGGATGAAGATCAGATAGTGCTTCCCTAACGGACTTGCCGTTTATGCATTCGTCGGGTGATAGCATTCGGGATAGAGTTTCACCTTCCAAAATGGACGTACTTGCGGCCAACCGTCCACGAGTCACTAAATTTCGATAGCGCTTAGTCCAATCCATATCATTCTTGTCATTCCGCAAAGATCTTTCACTCTGCAGATAGTTTGCCTCGCTGTACAGTTCGCCTATTTTCCCAGATTCCCAAAGTGCTAGTCTGCGCTCTAAGGTTTTTCTTACTATCCCAATTCTCGAAGTTTGTAATCTCTGCAAAATACAATGAGAAAATACTGTTGCCTTTATCAAGGAAAAATTTGCGTCCATCCCATTGCTTGCAACGCACGAATAGAAAGATGTCAGTATCTTGATGACCATACGACTAGCATTACACGCTGGTAACATCAATAAGTTGGGACGCCATTGGATGACATAGTCGTAAACTTGTCTCATAGATAAGACTTCGGTAAGCGGAGATTTAGGTATGTTCATTACGGATTGAGTAGCTGTGAAGTTAATAGAAGGGTTACCTGCAACCTTACTAATTTTAGTTGACTGGGAGGCAGAATCTGAACATCCATCGTAAGGATTCGCATGAACAATTTTCATTTTAGAAGAATTTAGACAATCAGAAACTCGACAATTTGTGCATTTTCTATTGTTTTTCGCACATTTAAAACCCTTACAGCGAGCTGCAGGACTATTACAAGTGCAGCAGAGTTGCATTGATGAAGTTTTTCCTCGGACCATTTAGCAAGGATCTTGCTCTTCCGATTGTGAATTGTAAGATGTTTGTTATTGTATTTGACCTGTATTAATAATAATAACCAAGAAAGTTGTGTGGTAAGTTGTTCAGAAATTATCTTGAACACTTATAACTTTTTCTTGATAATCGCTCTTCTATAATCGTTCTTCTATAATCGTTCTTCTATAATCGTTCTTCTATAATCGATTAATCGCTCTTCTATAATCGTTCTTCTATAATCGCTCTTCTATAATCGCTCTTTGTATGTTATTTTATTGTAAATAGTTATTTGTTAGCAGCTTAGAATTTCAAACTGATTATTATAATAATAATTTAATTATTATAATTATAATAATAAATAATTATTATTTTTTATAAAATTATAACTTATATTATTTGAATTTTATTTTAATTTTATTTCAATTCTATTATAATTTTTATATGTAATTTTTATAATTATAATAATTACTCAAAATTATAAATACTCTAAAGATAAACAAAATAATTATGGTATAATTTGATATTTCAGTTTTTTGAATATTATTAGAATATATGACGTTTTTTATATTATCATGTGTTTATCTTTACAAAAAATTATGACGTTTTTTATAATATACTTTCATAAAATACGTTACTTTCATAAAATGCTTTTATATAATTGGTTAATATAATGCAGCTAATTAATTAACTTATTGTACAATTTTCAAATTTAGCTTTGAATTTTTTTAACCAAATTTTACAAAAATATCAATCTTTTATTTATAATTCATATTATAATAATTAATATAATTTATTAATTCATTATAATTATAATATTTTACAATTATGATTTATTTTCAAATAAGAATTATGATCTTGCTTAAAGATTATAATTTAAAAGTCTTTACATTAACCTATTTTCTAAATATTATAATTATATAATTATTTAATTATTATACGTAATTATTTAATTATCGATTTATTTAATTTAGCTTCTATTAAATTAGTAATAATAAATTAACGTAAGTAATTATTTAAAATTTTATAATTTATAATAGTTTAATTTATTTAAATTTGTTTTACACATTTTACACTTTTGAGGTTTTACGTCTTACACTTTTAGATTCCTTAGAATTTATTTCTACATTAATATTTGAAAAAATTAATGATATCATTACTATATAAAAATAACATATTAATATCTTAAATTATATTGATATTATTACAACCTTATTTTAGGATGTTCAAAAACTTTGATACATTTCTAAACTTTTTAATTTGAAATAATTTCATTTCAGTTCAAACTTTGAATTAAAAGAATTACTACCTTTTTATTATTACAAAGATATTACGATATTTTGGTGTCATTTTATACATTTTTAACTGTTTTTTTTACGAATACTCAACCTGATTAATTATTTTAAATGACACTTAAATAGTCAGTAACATTAGTTTTAATTTTAAATATTACATTTCGATGTAAAAAGAGACTTCTCTGTCGAAAATTTACTTATATTTGCTAGCACGGCTTTGACTTTATCGTCGATTCAAAATGATATTTTACACACCATTTTAACTTGAATTATTTTTGGTTATCTACATCAAGAATTTGTTATCAAATTTTTACCTGGGCATTTTTTAACTCCATGTAACTATTTTTAGGAACATTCGACTATGAAACATGTTTGCGAAAAAATACATCTTTTTATAAAATTAAGTTTTTGGTTACGCATATGATGTAACGCAATTTCAATTTTCATCACTTGATTTTACAGAAATTGTTAAGAGAGTGCATTCTAGAAAAATTTTGATTCATATATTCCCCGAGTTGGTGAGTTTGTCGACAAAGCAGGAAATAACTTAGTTATCTTCCATTTAGCCATCTGGTAATAATATATATAAGAACTTATGTCTTGATAAAAGTTTATATATACTGAAACTCAATTTTCAACTTACAAACATCGGATTATATGCGCATAATACTCCCAGGATATACCCATGAATGTCATTTCATAAAAATGATAGCAAATAAATTCAGAAACGTCAGCAGGCAAACTCAAAAATGTTTGCCTGCTGATAAAAAAATATTCTTAAATCAAACTGAATGCTTTTAATTCTCAGAAAATCAATCAAACAAAAGCATTCAAGATATAAAAATATTTAGAAGACAAAGCACGATTTGAATTTGATTTTTAATCCTATTTTCAAAGCCTTGCAATTTTCAATTTTAACGTCTTGTAAAATACCTTCAATAATAAGGTGAATCCTTTTTAGAAGATTAGCCCTATAAAATTCCTATCGCAGTATCAATATAAAACTACTTTTGCAAAAAATATTAAAATCGTATTGATGTATCCTTTCAATGCAATCAATATTTGCATAATCATTCGTATCGTGCAATTACATACCAGCAAATGCGTTCACATTGGCTGATATTGTGTTACCAGTTTGACATTTTGATATACATAAAATGATGAGCGATTTAGCAGATATTTCACAATATTCAAAGAAAAACTTTGCGTTAGCTCTGGAATATCTTAAACTAGCGATTAGTATATCATGTCACGATCCGCATTTTAAAAGTAAGGTGATTTTATATGCTATTATTTAAGTGTAATATGAATTACTTTGTCGTTTATAATTCCAAATATCATGACGTCTTAAAATATGAATATATTTTCAGTAAATAAAAATTCATATGATTATCTAAGTAAGTAAGTAAGTAAGGGTTTTATTAATAGATGCATCATTTCATATTTGTTCATTGTCGTTGATGTTTTTTCAGTTTTTTTTATAAAAAACTGAAAATCATATTTGAACGAGTGTATCGTTACTCGTTTATAATAAAACCTCAGTTTCTGTTTTATGAATTATGTTTCTTTGAGTAAAAGTGTTTCTTGAGTATATAAGCATTCAGTGAATGAGTAGTTGCTTGTTAAAAGAAAGCATTCATTGTTGCTGCATATTTAATTAAAAATTCACTCCAAAACCAAATGAATATTAAATGATATGAATAAAATTTCATTACATCTAATTTTCGATAATATCTTCTTTTCTATAACTTTGTTATAAAATGGTCAAGTAGACGGCACAGTGTCTAATAAATTTCCTTCTGCCTTGTGAAATTTTTAAAAATTATAATAATTTCTAATAATCTATATTATTTAATCTAATAATTTATTTAATTTTTAAATTATAATAATTGAGTAATAATTGAATAATAAAGAATTATTGGAGCTTGATCAAAGAAAAGCGTAGATTTTTTTGATATTTCGTTAACATATGTTAGCATATGAAGATATGAAGATATCTTCATATGAAGATACTAACAAAGATTAGCGAAATATCAAAAATAATTTCGTCTTTCCTTTGATCCAGCTCCAATAATTCTTTATCAATAATGAATTATTATCAACAATTTAAAATTAAATAATAATTCTAATTATTTATTATCTAATCAATTAATAATTTGGCATTACATTTAATTAATTACACATTTTATCTATATATAAATCTAACAAGCATAATTTAAAACAGTGTTTCTCAAAGTGGTCCGTAGCGCCCCCTTTGGGCCTGTTTGACGTATCAGGGGGGGGCGGTAGAGAATTTTTGATTAAAAGGGGGTCCATGAAAGAGAGGTGGGGGTCGGTGAAAAAAATGTAAATTTTTGTCGAAAGCGACGAAGAATTCAATTCCTTATTGCACCACACCGAAGTTGTGGTGCAATAAGCATCATTTAAAATAATAAATATTAAATTTTTTGATAATACATTTCAAGCAAATACTATCCGAGCAAACAAATGACTTTTCTTATCATCACCGTAAAATTAAATTATTCAACTGATTTCTTTAACGAATCACTTTTGCAAATTTAAGATCATCCAAATTCTGAACTATACATTGAGTCAATATGAATAAATTGAGTTTTAGAAAAAATCTTGTAATTTACAAGAAATTTCTCTCTATTTTAAGTATCTGGATAATTATTTTGTAAGCTTCTAGCATGTGCTTTTGATTTTTCTATTTTTGTAAAATTTATTTTAGCACTAAATGAAACCTTTCTTATTAAAAACTACATCAGCCTGATAAACAATCAACAGTTATTCTCTGGCGTTATAAATTAAATCATTTCATAGAATAATAAACGCCAATCTCTAAACATAAATTATTCAAACATGCAGTTAACTGTATTGCATACAGTTAAAAAGATTTATACATTTACTCAAGAATTGTGAAAATATACAAAACAATCAGAGTTTTCAAGAATAGTCATAATGAAGTAAAACTATTTTTATAAGTTTTAATTTTATTCATGAGATTGACATTATCCAATATAATATTAATTATCAAATTAAAAAAAATGAATTGATGAATCTCGAATGCATAATCTAGTGCAAAACATATGATTTGATTTTACTAAAATGATAAATATTATTATAATATTAATATTATAATATATTATATTATATATTATAATACATAATATTATACTATATTATTTGTAAAATAATATATTCCTTGGCGTAAAGAATGTACAAATTTAAATAGTAGATTAAAATATAATTAGAATACCATTATTGTTAACTTATATTTGACGATATTCAACTACATAATGAAACTATTTAGCTTCATTATATTTTGGCTGAAACGTTAATTCCTTAAAATGTAGAATAATTGCAAGTGCGCATATGAACACGTTTAGTAAAATACGAGTCTACAAATATTTCAAATTTTAATTCATATTTATGTTGGATATTTGATCGCAACTTAAAGTGCTCATTTGTTTATTTAATAATATACGTCAGTGTCCTTTAGTCTTGTGATTACAAAGCATTTTTCTTTATTTTTAATTGCAAATTGTCATTCTAGATTTAAACGAGAATTTTCGTTACCAAATTATTTTCCTGAATGAAACCACATGAAGTTTAAAAAGGAATGAGAGCATTAAGCTGTTCAAAATCATGGCAGATCTGGATTCGCGTCCTTATAGGTACTAATTATATTTAAACAGCTATAATCAACCAGATTCTTAAATTGAATTCTATAAATCGATTTATAAAATTTATATATTTTAATATAAAAATTATATATTTTTTAATTTATAAATATTAATTTATAAAATTAATTTTATAAAATTATAAATTAATTAATAATATAAATTTAAAAGATTGCAATTAATTCTAAATATTAATGAATGATAATTTTATTTCTTTTTAAAAATGTAATAAATAATGTCCGTAGTGCAGAAGAAAACTCAGTATACTTGAGTTTCAAAAATCCTGATTTCAGGATTTTCAAAAATCCTGAAATCATTCAACAAGTAGAAAATCATGCTTGCCTTAAATGACTTGTCAAATGTGGAATGACCATAAAATAATAATTAATTAAAGACTCAGTATACTTGAGTTTCTTCTGCACTACACAAAACTTTTGTAATGTTAGATTTATTCCGCCCGCATGAATGCGGGCGGAATAAATCAACGTGTAATTCGCAAACGTTACCTCAAGGTTAGGATATTTCAACAACTAAAATTTAGCAATATAGATTTTTAAATTAAAAAATTTTAAGATTAAAAATTTCAAAATTTTTAATTTTAAATTAAAAATTTAAAAACTAAATTAATAAATATTTATTTATTAATGATTTGATTCTAAATTTAATTAATTACTTTAAACAAACCAGGAAAACCATCACTTTCATTACTATAGCAATAGTAAATACCGATTAAACCAGACAGGAAAACAATCGTTTTCAACAGCTATAAATCTAATTAACGAAGGTAAATATTGTACATTAAACGTTGCAATCTAATGTATAACACAGCACAAGAGTGCATGCACTACAGAAACGTTTTCAAGGTAGCGAATTTATCAGATGAGATTATTTATCAGGAGGAAATAAAAATCATCGTTATAATGATTTGGAAATCAAAAATAGCACTCTTTGTGCTTCATCAACACCACAAAGAGTGAAAAGTTCTTTCTCTGAAATATACATCAGAAAATGCAACCTTCTCCTGACTGTTTTCTCCTGAGAGGTTTCGATAAAGTCTCATTATGTATCTAGATCGCTATATTTCTGTAATACAACCGCTAAAGCATATTGTTGGCATTGCATTCTTCCTGGTTATATTTCGCTTGCTCAAAGAAAATATATAAAAGTAAATGTTTATATTTTTCAATAATTCATTGAACAATAATTGAGCATCGTATAATCTAGGAATTATAGCAAAATATTAATTAATAAAATTATGCTTTAGAATAAGTCATATTATTATGTACAAACTAAACTGTATTATTTATTAGAATTTCAAAAGATGAAAATTTCATTTTCGTTTTATTTTTAAACATCAAGTTTATTTATTCAATCATTAAAAGTTATGCTACCGAATATTTATGCTAAATTTCAGATTTTCGATTTCTTTCAATAGCATTCTAATGAATATTTTCTTGTTTCGTACAAATTTAATTATATAGCTTACTGCATTATTGAACCTTAAGCGTGCCAGTCTTTACCTGATCCCATTCATACTTTCAGTTCCTTCTCACCCTTCAAATATTTTATCTTTATGTTACTGATTTAATTATCTGCTTAACCGTTATAGAATTGATTCGCTATACAAACATTTTTTATTTATTATTTGTCAATTGGTTGCGATCAGTGATCGCTTAATTGGTTACTTTTACAAATCAATCAATTGGTAAATGTTGCAATAAACCCGTCGCAACAAAGGCTATAAATCAATTCATAATGTTTTAAATCTTCTTTATTCGATACAAAACAATTCTCATCATTTTATTTTTACAACATACCATTTATACCATAAATCAAGGGATTAACTACCATCGATTATTTAGTCCTTCTGGATTATTTTTTGAAGAATAGTTTTTAATCCACAAGTCTCCTGATGTTGTCGCCTTTAAGTGTGATTTATTATGTAGGACACGTTAAAACAACAATGGGACATTTTTTTTGTTTTACATCGAATTTATATAATAAGACATTTTATATTGTTAAGCACGGTAGCTGATAGTTTGGTCTTCGGGTTTAACGGGATGTTCTATCATAATGTTTGCTTTACGAATAATTTATGGAAAATTCAAATATTTACAAGATGCTTAAGCTACTCTATTGTAAGAACTCTATGAACTAATTTACTTTTAGACCAAGTTGTTGTGATAAAAAGACAAAAATTATAATATTTTTAGATAATTAATATTTTTCTAATTATAAAACTATGCGAAATATTTTGCACAATAAAAATATCGATAGAAAAATACTTTGATAAAGCATTCTTAGTGTTTTATAGAATCTCGTTATAGAACATTAATCTGATAATATTTATTATGTCACTGTTGCCTTTCAGCCTGGGGCGGAAAACAAAAATGTAAATGTACACAAATAATAAAATACAAGAAAAAACATTCATGAAATCAAAAGTCATTTGCTATTATTTAAATAACTGATCATTTGCTAGACTGCCTAGCTTCACGATTGCATTGAGATTACTTGGTTTGAGTCAAGGGGGTTGGTAAGATCAGTAGTTGACAAATCGATTTGCTTGAGTGACAATTCGGAAAGGACAAGGCAATCAAACAGATGAGAAATGGGTGAACATTGAATGTGACAAAATTTACAGCTGCAAAAATTCGAACGATCGTACATTGGATACGAATTATGCAAAGCTTATCGTGATAGCTGTGTATATCGGCGGAGACAATAAGTAGTATTTTATTTGCGTGTGGTTTATGATATAGTGATTTCTAGGTGTTTGAGGCTGATATATTTCAGGGTAGATTGCAAAGAGCTTAGTAATAAATTGTTTAGTGTGTTGTTTGAATAGGAATGTTTCACGGAGACGAACATGATATCGATAGTTACTGATAGGACTTAATCGAGGTGATTGTTGCAATATACATGGTATGGATTTTGGATGATTGGTCAAGACTTTTTTGATGAAGCGCCACTTACATGCATCTAATTGTTTAAAGTTATAATTGTTTAAAGTCATCTAATTGTTTAAAGTCATGAATTCGATGCGTCGGTAATCTAGCGAAAGTTTATCGGAATTAGCAAGGCGTTCTCCACGGTGATATGTGATAGTTTTGGTCTTCATAATGTTGACAATAAGGTCACTTTTGATGCAATAGGTCAAGTCGGTCAAATATGGATTATGCGTTGCGAATAGAGTCGGGAAGTATTAGCAGATCGTCGGCAAAAATAACTATTTTGGAGTCATTGATGTCGTTTACAAGTAAGCTGGTAAATATCTAACAAATATTGAGAAAAAGAGCGTCTTTGTTAGTCACCTTGGAGGACTTCTTTGTGTCATGTGATTAGAGTGGCGAAAGGTACGCCATCAAATCAGCACACTTCATTCGGTAATAACGTATGGTGTATTGTGTCAAGGAAAGCCCAATATAGAATATTATTAACATAATTTTATATAACTTTGAAATATTTTTAACGAAATTTAAAATGCAGATTTATGTTTTTACTAAAATTGACGGAATTTACAATGTCATATATCGGGTATTTTATTAATTTTGTCTATCCTGTTTCAATATTTAAAGTTTAGAATTAAAATCATTCACGTATTTTATGAAAAAGTAAATATTTTAAATTTCTGATTTAAAATTTATAAATTTTAAAATAAAATAATAATAAGTCAAACAAACTTTTATAATTAAAGTAAAAAGTTTAAAGATTAAAGTTTAAAATATAAACATATCTAACTTGCAGTGCATTTTATAGCGTTAGGCATGTCATCAGGCCAGCTTGACGACTATGAGTACGATCTTGATTTGTTTATTCGACACCAGAATTTATCTTTTTTCAATGAATCACTTCCCCAGAGACTAAAATTGTTTGAATCGTATGACATTATTTCAAAATCAGACTGTGATGAAGGATGCGGTCCTTATTGGTCACGAAAAAGCAGTTCATTACCAGAAGAGCATTTAATAATTCCAGTTGGGGACAATATTACGTTCAAATGCCCTTTTGATGGAAATCCAACTCCAAATATAAGTTGGTTTAAAGAAGATAGGTTGCTTAAAAATGATTCGATCGTAAGTTGAAATCTAACCTATATATAATTTTAGTAAGTTGAAATTAAACGATTTTATTATTCTGAAAATTTGAAGACAAAATTATTTTAAAAACGATTTAAAAATTTAAATCTATTTAAAAATTTGATAGCAGTCGATTTGAGAGCTTGACGAGAGTTGATAATTACTTTAATTACTTGATTAATTAATTCTTAATTAATTAAGTCTATATCATTTCACAATTTAAACATTTTTCATCAATTTATAATTGTATTAATTTATAATATTTATTTAATGTTATTCCGTATTTCCTTCATCCGAAAGAAATAAGGAAATATTTAATTAAATCAACATTTTCGAATAATATCTTTTACTTGCATTCTAATTTTAGTATAAATGTTTCATAGGTTATTATTTTAATTTCATTTAATCTAATTTAAAAATTATTTTGAAGAAATCCAATATCATTACATATTGTTGCAATTCTTAAAATTTCATTATTTAATGTATTATATTTTATATTATATGGTATGCATGAATGCTCATGCAAAAATATGTTTCTTGTAAATTTAAACGTCATCATTACGATATAAATTAAAAGTAGTTTTAATTGATGTAAATTTAATGTTCATATCTAGATATATACTTTCTTTATCGTTACCTTTTGTTTTATTAAGAATGAGGCTACGTGGATAAATGTGTTCGTTTATTGAATAAAAATTATTAGAATTAAATACACATATATCATCAATGTTTCGAAACATATATTTTATATCTTTATATAATTTAGATTTATTTTTTTAAACAGTTATAAACAAATTCATATTCTATAGAGTTTGATAATAAATCAGCTATAATTGGGCTACTATTACCTCTAATAATGGAGGTATTTATGCATCTATTAATAAATAGATGCATCTATCAATAAATTAATAGAAAATTCAATTTAAATTATTTGATCCAGCTATAATAATTATTTATCAATAAATAAATTATTATCAACTATTTAAAATTAAAAATAGTTGTAATTGATGTTAATTTAATGTTCATATATGTGTCCCTCGTCGTTATTTTCTATCTAACAAATATAATTAAATATTATATAATTAAAATAATTCGGTTATTGAATAAAAATTATTAGAGTTAAATGTACATATATCATCAATCTATCAAATTATATATTTCGTATCTTTATATTGTTTAGATTTAGTTTTTACACAGTTATGAACATATTCATATTCTATACAACTTAAAAATAAGTCAGATATAATTGGGCTGTTACTTGATAATGGTGTGCTCACTTGACACATGAATATTGGATCAAAATTGTATATTAATGTCTCTGCCTTATTTACAATAAAATAATTATTAAACTTTACACATTCCAAACATATCACTAATTTGAGCGTAGCCAACACAAAATGTTTATAATTTTTATTATTTATATATATTAAAATGAAAATAAAATATTCATGAAATTATATATTTTAATAGTGATAATATTAAAAATAGTAAAATAAGATATTCGTAATGGTTTATATTTAAAGATGCGATATTTGATATTAAACGATCACTTTTTCATCGAAGCCGCAAATCAATATCATCAAGGTGTATACAAGTGTGTTGCTGAAAACGAATATGGAGTAATTTCAAGATTAATAAATTTGCATGTGCAAGGTAATATAAATAATTAAAAATAATTAATAAATAATTAAAAATTATAAATGATTAAAAATATATTTATATTATGTATTTATATTTTATATTTATATTTTATATTTATATTTCTTATAAATAATTAAAAATTTATATTTTAATATTTTTATTAATAAAAATATTTATTCTATTTATTAAAAATTTATTTATTTATTTACTACAAACTGCAATCTAATAATTCACAATTATTAGGTTATTATCAACTTTTTGTTGATAACAACTTTTTGATTTTTTATTATCAACCAATTATTATCAAATTTTTCAATTAAAATTAAAATAGTTGATATCAATAATTTGAAAAGGTTATTAAGATTGTGGCCAAGTAAATAGTGAATTAAATTAAATTAAATTTAAATTTATTAAAATTAATAGTTAATTTAAATAAATTCCAGTTTTGTTTAATGAAGTCAGAATACTCATAATCGTTGTGTTTATAATTTTCAATTATTAATGAGAATAAAATTAGAAACAATTTTTTACTTAAAATGGCTATTTATTTTACATAAATAGTATTTTTTTTAAATGGCTGTGATATCATGTTCATTTTTCTATCATGTAAATAGCGATATAATAGTGCATAAAATTTCCATTTCATTAGTAATGGCTATTTTTCAAAAATTTAAATAATTATTCTTTTTAAATTAATTTATATTATTATAAATAATAATTATAAATTATCATAATAATATTTAATTTAATATCAATTATTATTAATTTATAATAATTGATTAATTGATTACAACAGTTACAACAATAGCCAGAGATATAATTTACTATTTCTTTAGTAAGTAAATAAATGTACATACAGTATTACTTAGGTAAAGAAATATACCATAACTAATGGTATCAAAAATATCTCTACAATTTATCAATTCTATAATATATATCTTCATAAGATATTGATATTAGAGATTAATTTTATTTTTATTGTTTTGGGGCATTTTCCGAAAGACGACGATAGTTCCGTAAATAAACACTTCTCAAATTAAAATATTATAAATATATTTTATTATATATTATTTAGCATTAAAATATTATTATATATAACTGTATATTATTATATTATATATTATATTGATTAAATCATATTATTTATAATTTTATATCATTTAATTACAAAATTCAAACCTTAAAATAATAATAAATTATCGTTTACATGATAATAATTGATATAACATACAAATGCGATATTAAATATTAATTTACAACAGTAGCATATTTTAGGAGACAGTATTTACTATTTTGTTATCCAACATGTGTTCAGTATAGGAAAGTTACTCAAAAAACTAAATCCACTTATGCATCATTTCAATTACTTTACAAATAAAAATGAAAAATAAACTTTTTTTAATTTTAAACTTCTACTATCATAAAATTGCTTAGAAAACACTAAAGTTTGTGCGATGTCATAATTTTCTGCTTAAAATAGAATATGCTTCGCCTTTTGGAGAAGTAAAATATTTCTGGCATATTTTGAATATAAATATTTTTTACATTTAAAAAATATACTTATATAAAAATCTATAATTTATATATAACTTTTTTACAATTTCTGTTATATAAAAAATATATTTGTATACAAAAATATATAATTTCTATATGTCTATCTTTATATTTTGAATTTGATGTGTTTGCGTTAACTGAACTTAATCGTAAAATACGAGTAGAAAACACTAATCGCTAAATTAATTGATTAATAAAGATTACATTAAAGATTATTGACTAATAAAAACTAACGTTTAAATGCAAAAAATGCAAGGTAAAGCAAAAAAACATTTTAAGCATCACAAGTTCTTATGTTTTAATAATTTAAAACATAGGAACATTTTAAACATCACAAACTTTCAATAATTTAAAACATAAGAACATGGGAACATAAGAACATTTTTAATAATTTACACTATTCTAATGCTTTCAATTTAATATGCTTATTAGGTCGTGTCTTTGCTGCTCCCATACACATGGTACACGGTTCGGATACTGTGAAATATGCTTACGAGCAAGAGAATGTTTCTTTTGCATGTAGATTCTTTAGTGATTCTTCCGCGTATCTGGAATGGTATCAAATTAAAAATGATACTGAAGTTTTACTAAAGGTATGCGATTTGTTTTTCATTGTTTCATAATTTTGTTTGAATAATATCTCTTAACTACATATTTTGTACTTAAATTAAAAAATGAAAATATTTTTTACCATAAAAAATTAATTTATAACCCAGTAGTTTTAGGAACTAATCATATATATTATATGCAATGTATAAGAATAAAGATTGAAGATCATCAATAAAGGTTATCACGTTTCTGCTTTATTTCTAAACACAACATAGCAGCAAGGCGAAATACATGATAATATTATCTGATTTGATAAATAATATTAAAATGTAATAATGGTATTTAATATGAGTCAAATCACTTAACTAAATACTACATATGTTGTACTTAATAACATTAAAATTGAAATATCTATATGTTAAAAAATAATTTTTATAGCCCAGAATTTTTGAACAGATTAGCAGTTATACAATATATTAGAATTAAGATTATATGTCAACAAAAGTATTTGCTAAATTACCTGGAAGTTTATATTAATTTCTGATAGTTCATATTAATGTTTTAAAAGCCCGCGTGGCCGAATGGTGGAGGCGTGTGCATTGCAAACTTTATGTACGGGGTTCAAACCTCGAGCATGCACTCTCTATTGACTTCTCTGTAAGCACACGTCAAAGCCACAAGATCGCGTTGTCGAAAGACGTAGGGGCACCCGGTGATGAAGCGGGACTACTCTTCATTAATGTTTTTAAACTCATTATTTTCATGAACTGATTAATAGAATAAAAATTACAGGACATTAAAAGGGGATGTCATTATCAAGGAGATATGCATTGATAACCTAAAATTTGAACTGTTATGATAACTGCTATATCTTTATTATAAATGATAAAGATAATAAAATATCTAAATAATACATTTATTAATGATAATAATTTAATAATAATTTATTCAATGATAAATAATAAAAATAAATTTTTATTTTCCTGTACTTTTATTCCGGATGTGCGGAATTAAACAACGACCAGGGAACAACATCTGAACTTAACAAAATTCTGCACGGAAAAATGAGTTTTATATCGATGTTTCTTGTTCATTGATAAACTTTAAATAAACTTCGCTTATTAAACTCTTATTTGATCAGCTGTTATCACTGTGATTAGCTGCACTTGAAAAAGAAGATAACTTCGAAAACGTTGTGCATAGTTTGAAATAAAGAAAATAAAGCTTTTTTGATCCAATTCGATTTATTGTTTTCAGTATTTCTGACTAAGGTCATATTACTGTAAATCAAATTCCAAAGGTCAGTATTGACATGTAACCATAAAAATTTTACAAAAATTATTAATTTATGAAGGCTCAGATAAAGACTTTTACTTAAAAAGAAAAATATTCTGAATTAAAATTGAAAATTAAATAAAAATTTAAACATTAAATCATAAAAATTAAATTTATTAGTTATTTTTAATACGTTTTTTGTTACATTTCGATTCTGCGTCGTGATTTAATCATTTAATTTATTTTTGAAATGAACATTTAGATAAAAAATTTTGATTACTTTGTATTTAACTACTCAATCACCTATCAAATATTTATCTAAATGCATAAATAAATGCCTAAATGCCCAAAACATGAATGTTTTCATTATAATATTTAATTTATATTTTAATATTTTAATTCAACAAAATATTTTAAATAATATAAATATATATTTGATATAAAATATAGTAAATAAACATTTATTTTTATTTAAATATATAAAATAAATATTAGATATATTATCGTTAAGCTTTGAAGATTTGTCAAAACTTGACTGGATTTCGAGTCGAGGAGGCAGTCTGCGAATCAGAGTTCTCTAGTCGTCGCTATCCTCAGTGACAAATAAGTTCATAGAGAAAATTCGTTAAATACTTATTCAGAATAAACGCAGTGAACATTTTAATCATTAATTCTATTATAAATTCGACTGAGAGAGAATAAATGATATCAAGAGAGGATATATGATATTTACAACATTTATTAGTTATGTCGTTTACATGCAGCTTTGTAAATGTGCACATTTACATAATATAAAGAAGAAATATTTTTAAATTCTAAATAAATATTGAGTATATAGTCAATTTTGCATCATATGAACTATCATTTATTAAATTTTACACATTTCTCTTTATTAATCATTTTATAGCAAATAATAAGTGAAGCAAATACACGTATTGTGTTAATATACTTGAATACTTCACTTAATATACTCATATTGTATAATCATCAGTTGAAATATTGTTTTCTTTATTAAATAATTTAAAAAATCCATAATTACACAATTATATTTAATTAATTATTTTATTTAATTATTATATTTAATTAATTTAAATGTTTAATTTAAAATCGCAAATCCTGTTTTTAAAACTAAATAAATACGATCGAATATTGAAGATATTGTCAATTTTACATAAATTTTATCATTAAAATTTTACAAATAAAATTTTACATGATATTTATTTGTCGTTTTATTGAAAAAGAGCAAGTCAATGTTTAAATTTTCATATTTCTAAATAATATAATATAATAATACATTATATATTATAATATTATAAAACAATTATAATAGTATAATATTATAAAATATTATTGGATCATAATAATAAGTGATAATACCTTAGTCGACTTTGTTAATAGGTTCACATAAATTCTAACCACAAGGTAACTCTAAGCATAAGGTTAAAATATTCTACCTTAATACTCCCCGTTAATATTTTGAAAACTTGATATTTTTAATTGTATTTGAGTTATAAAAAATTTGAATCACATTTATAAATAATGTCACGGTATATAGTTTATTTTGTTATTAAACTGCTTGTTCGATGTACTTCATGTTATTCAGTGTGCTATATTGATGTGACTAGACAATTACACTTCATATTCATATTTTAGGGCAGTTCTGATCAGAATAAATATCAATTTGCTGATCTGGTAATTTGGTTGTAGTGAAGTGTGTTGTTTTAAAGTGTGATTCTTGAAGTGCATTTTTAACTAAATACTTAATTTGACGTGTACGCTTTTAAATTACAAAAACCTAACTGTAACGTGCATGCTACCATTGAGCATTCCTTTTGGTTTCCAGGTGTGTTCAGCTTATAAGCCTAGTTGATATTAAGCCTATTAGGCATTTTGCAAGCCTATTTTGCAAGATCGTCTTGTAAGCCTTTAGGCATTTTGGTAGTTTTGCGTATTTTTTAATTGAAATTTCTTTAGAAATTTGATTTCGAAGAAATGACTGAGATTGAAGCTAAAAGATTGGACATACTGAATGTATCAATTAATGATTCAGGATCATACATATGCCGTGTCTCTAACGAACATGGACCGTCAGATCAACTATACGAATTACATATATTTGAGGGTACACATTTTTAAATCTATCATTTTGATAATAACAGATACAACGTAATGGTCATATAGTTTAATTGTGAATTTTAGTTTTGTATAATGAAACCAACAAAATGTAGACAGAGCATTTACTAACTGACTTAATTTTCAATAATGCCAATGACTAACTAATTATTCAAATATTTATACTTTGATAATTAGCACAGCAGTGAATATTTGTTGTTCTCCATTAAGTTTCGTAATTATTTAAGATTAAATCGATTAATACTGTTTTTGGTCATTCACACTTATCGATTAATTAATAATTAAATCACACTTATTGTGATAGTAATAATTCAGGATATTACAGACTAATTCAATTTTTAAGGTCATAATAGCAAATAACATAAACAATTAAGCATCAATGGAAAACATCAATTGTTTTATTTAATTATTTAAATAATTAATAATTCAAATAATTATTTAATTATTAATTAAATAGTACAAATGCTTTAAATTTCAAAATGTAAAGTTAATTATTAATTATTAAACAATTATTAATTATTAAACAATTATTAATTACTAATTAAATAATTCAATAATGAATTAAATAATTAAACATTATTTAATTACTAATTAAATAGATTTATTTCTAAAAATGCTAGTAGTTACTAGCGAAATATCAAAATAATTTTGTATTTCAATTTTACATTATCGTTCCTGAATATTTTAAAATAAGATTCAGGATGAATATATATTCTGATTTGCTATTAAGTGTATTATTTGTGGCTAGTTTCAAAATTTAAAGATACAAACAGAATATGTCAAACTGTAATACCGAAGGTAGTTAATATTCTTAATAGAACGTAGTTAATTGCAGACGGGAAAGCTTTAGCCTGCATAATATGGATAATTGGAAATGACCTTAAGTTCAAATGATCGAGTTAAGGCACTTACTGCATTAATTAGTGGGTAAAAGTGGAATTGTTTCGCGTTAACTTAATTAGCATTTGTAATTGGTCTTAAATGCTAATTAGATTGGTCCGTAACTTTTTAGAGATAATAATTGTTGTAAACGATACAGAAGTTGAAGATCTTTATGAATGCCAACATTACAGATCTCAGTAAAACGTTTTGGAAAGATGCGAATTTGAAAAGCTGAGATGGATAAAATTTTGTTTATGAATTTATTAAATAAATCATTATTTTTGAAAATTTTGTTTTGTATACTAGTATTTAAGCGCAAAATAATTCTTTCTTAAAAGACATTTAAATGTATTTTAAGAATTGTTATTTAAGTTTCTTAAAAATATGTTTTATGTAGGTGTAAAGCCAGCTATTACCCACCCCGAATACAAGTACAAATTGAAGTTTCATTGGATTGTATCTACGTGCATATTAATTTCTCTATCTATCATGGTTTGCCTCTTGTTGATATTCACGAAAAAGCGTAACGGAATGTCAAAAGACTTTGGATTTACTCAGAATATTTTGAATCTTAGTATGAATTCTATGAAAAAGGTAAGAGTTTAGAAAAGTTTTAATTAGTGTTTTTATGTTTGAGAAAATATTATTGTATAATCATATATTTCGAAAATCATAACATTTTATTAATTTTTAATAATTTCAATTTAATATTCAAAGTAATAAAATTTATTAATATTAGCTTAATAATTTATTCATTTAAAATTTGTTAATTTAAATTTAGCATTTAATTTGAAATTAAAATTTAATGCTTAAATTTAATAATTTAAATATTTCATAAAATTTATTTCAATATAACATTATGTCACAATTCAGCCAAGTTGTTTACTTGGCTGAATTAAATAGATTTTTCTGCAATGCATCATAATTTATAAGACTCGAAATATAATGAAAATGCAAATTAAATATAGTCGTATTGTAAGCAAAAGTTTACAGTTCACAATAAACTTTAAATAGATAATTTTTTTATAATTATTAAGTTCGTACACAAATTGAATATGGAAATGAATTTGATTTTTCAATTGGAAAATAAAATTTTTGACTACACTTTAATCATTGACTACACTTTTAAATAGACATTATAACCATACCCGAGTATACAAAATTCAAATGTGATTTATTAAATATTTTGGATATTATTTCTACAATTTATATATATTTCGATAATTTATATTTATTTTTAAGCATTTTCTTTTCAAGTTATCTCAAGTTTTTTACTCTCAAAACAATGTGAAATAAAATATTAAATTGTTTGATGTATAATTCTTTGAGATATAAGTTTTTGATACGCATCATTGATACGTATCAAATATGACGTGTCTTTACCAAAAATTGATGTCAGATCAATTTTCGTCAGATCAATGGTATTTCAACCTTTTCAGTAATTCAGATTGTAATAGTATACAATTAAGAAGGCTACATGTTCAGTCAAAATATCTAACATAATAGATTCGCATTTTGTTTTCTTAGAAATGA
This sequence comes from Pomphorhynchus laevis, assembly GCA_012934845.2. Lineage (NCBI taxonomy): Eukaryota > Metazoa > Acanthocephala > Palaeacanthocephala > Echinorhynchida > Pomphorhynchidae > Pomphorhynchus > Pomphorhynchus laevis. The sequence goes on from WNNJ02001792.1 coordinate 64,839, forward strand.
TCAAAAGTTTAAAAAGCGTATCTACATTAAGATATTATTCAGTTTCGTTTTATATTCAATGAAAAGAGAGTAAAAAATTTTTTTATATTTTTATTTGATTTAAGAAATTTTTAGTATTTATTTTCTACTAATCAATAACTTAGTTTACGTATTTAATATAATTATAAAATAAAAAATCAATAAATAAAAATAATAATGCTAAATCAATAAATAAAAATTTAATAATTAGATAATAAATAATTATAAATTATTGTTATAAGATTTCATATAACTTATATCAAGTTAAAATTTAAAATCGAAATTTAAAGTAAAAGTCAATTGTTATGAATTGACTAATAAATAATAGAAGATGTATAGGAATAAGGATTAGAAGTCATCAGGAGGAACTGCTATGCTATCAGGTTTCGGCCCATATGCCTCGACCCAACATAGCAGCGAGGCAAACACGCGATAATGACGTATTTCCTCTAAAATTTTAACTTAAATTTTGACTGTTTTATCGAATTTTAGCTAATTTAAAGTTAATTAAAGCTAATTTAAAGTTAATGGCATGTGAAATGTCTATAAATGTCTGTAATTCCGTATGATTTTAAGAGTGATTCGTCAGCAAAACCATTTAATGTGACAGGTCAACAATTTGTGTCAAATATGTTTATTCAAATTTTTAAGTGATTATGAAACTGATAAATCACATTTTATTTGCATTATTTAAACTAAAATCCTTAATATTAAGAATCCACTATACAAATTTTACTCTCATAATGGCAACTGGGGATCGGACGATGAAAAGATGAAATTACAGCCAGACTTTGAAAATGTTGTATACACTATAAATATGGGCAGCACAAAACCATCAAATAATCAGTAAGCATTTGATTTGTTAATAAAGGCTAGGTTATAAAGCAATACATTACAAACCTTTTATGTCTTTTACTGAATACATGCATTCACTGTCAATGTCGTGTATTATCAAATCTAATATCTAATAAAATATATCAAAGAAAACAAAAATATGAAATAATGCTAAAAGGTAACTATAATGACTACGAAACTAGTTCTATAACTTTAAATGTTAACTACTATTGTCAAGAAATATCCAAAATAACACAATAACCTAAATAACCTAAATAAGACAATAACCTAAACGATACGACACAGCAAGCATTAACATAAGATATTAATTAAGTATGAGTTAGATAAGTAATATTTAGATATTACTAGAGTAAGATATTGTAATATTAATCTATTTTACCTAAATTATTAAAGTAATAAATTATTATTTTTTAAATTAGATAATAATAGAATTATTAATTAATAATTACTAAATTCTTAAATTTTATTGCATTTACTTCTCAAAAGTGAAGTTATGTATTTTGTGCTATAAATTAATTAAAAATATTAATATCTTAATCTAAAAAAGAAATTTGAGAACTCAATTTTTATGGACAGATTTATAGAAAAAGAGAAACTGCTTTTTTGACTTTTACATTAAGTTTATTGCAATTTATAAATAATAAATATAATGCGGTATAAAATTACTTTCTTACCTTTGTAGAGTTTTGTTATTTTTTCGATTTTAAAAGTTTTTTAAATAAAATAAAACTATTTTTTGTTAGAGGAAACAAAAGATATATGTATTAATATACAGAAAGCTATCAATAAAAATGTACAATATATACAAGTCAAACAGAAACTTTTAATAAGTTATAAATTACTTATAGAATAAAAGCACACTTAAGTTAATAAATTGCAGGGTTCCACCATGTAATTGGATATTACCGTGTTGAATTAAAGATATACCTTCAACTGAAAACAATTATCTCTTCTGTGTTTTTGCTGGTGTATTCAAATTATAAAGAGCGGTCGTGGATATTTGAATTATAAATTATAAATTAATTATATATTATCAATTAATATACCATATATATTGTAATATTATTATAATTAATTATTATAAATAGTTATTTATACATTATACTAATTAGAAATATAATAATATATACTAATAATTATAGTCTTATATTTTTAGACTAAAATTATATTTTAACAAAATATTGTTCTACAACTGTAGGATAAAAATATATTGTTTCCTTCATTTTCAATCAAAATATATGAAATTTTATAGTGCCTTTTATAACATGAAAGGTGTAATAAAATGTTTTACTTTATTCAGTTTAAAGCTTGGAAATCTGATTGGTGAAGGTGCATTCGGTCTTGTTTTTATCGCTGATTTGCTTGAGAAAAAACAAATGAAATCCAGAAAAGTTGCAGTGAAAACATTAAAAGGTAAACCAATTATTAGTTTATTTGCTACTTTATTTCCATTACAATTAGCGTCTGCAACTGAAGTAGAAATGAACAACTTCATGGAAGAAATTCGAATTATGAGTAGTGTTGGCAAACATAAGAATGTAATTGAGTTAATTGGTTACTCTACTAAAGGAGGTATGATCGTTTTGACAAATTGTTTTTAATCACAAAAATATTTTAAATACATCATTATTAATTCGAATACATATGTTGAGTTAAAGCTCATAAGGATTAATGACTATCGTAAACTGTCCGTCACTTCACGGATATATTTAAAAAAAAGGAAAAAACTTTGAAATGTTTTTAATTTGGTGGATATAGTAGGTTTATTCGCGAGACATGTGAATACACATTAAAATGCATTTGCTATTTCTTTACGATTCCAAATTTGTGCGATGCGGAAATGATTTGATGACAAATGACTTTGATACTTTTGAATGATCCATCGTTTATAAAGAAGTACAAAGCTCAATCAACAGTTCCAACCGTATGACAGTAGACATGTTAACTGTATGACACGGCTTGGGTCCGGTGCCCCACCAGCTACCGTATTCAATAATCGTTAAAATAAACGAGTATAATATAAATATGCCTTGCAAAACAAGAAAGCGAACGGCGAATTGACCAAAACACGAAGATGGCCCCTGGTATTAATGACACCAGGTGTCATTTCGCCCAAATCTTTATAATTGTGGACATGTCATAACTTTATCGATTTATGTAGCAAAAACAGAAATAAGGAGAGCGACAAAATATAGAATGTGAATCGGATGGGGTGAGATTTATCTACTTAGTGGTTTACATAATTAAACCCAAAAAAAGGTTTTCGGACCCAACCAAAGAGTAAAATCGAGTAGCGTGTGTAAGCTGTTTCTTTAAACGAGCGATGGAGTAAAATAGTACACTTACACTATTTGCAGTCGCACAAATTGTACAGGCCGCTAAAAATCTTCACGTATACTGATCGAAACGAATTTAGCAGAAATTAAAAACAAAAGTTTTTAAATTTCCAGGAATTTTCAGTGATAGCTGAACGACAACAAAAATAATAATAAGAGTTTTCTTAAATAAATAATACAAAGGGTTCATCGTCAGAAACAGAGAAACAAAAAGCTACAAAAACAAGTAGAAAACGAATCGATATAATGGCACTGTTTAATCTTCTTACATGATTCACGTCCTCAGGTCCAATGGGATATAAGCACTCCAGCCGAGCCAACACGCCGCTCTTCGACTGAACAACTCGGTGTCTTCACCCCTCCCGAAGAGTCCAATCGAAGAGGACTATGCAGGATAATCGATAGACGAAGAACTTATGAAGCCTTAGCCTTTGCTCTGGTAGACGTCCTTTAGAGAAGAAGACTAATTTCGAGATAGCCCAAGTACCCCAGAGGCGCACTTTGGTTTTCCTTTTCAATGACAGATGCTAGGCCCGTTTTAGAGCCCATCTAACTCTCTTCAGGATACGTTTGAATCTATTCAGGTCAGCTTTCGCTGACCAGTTCACCGTAACGGTGAACCCCAGGTATTTTACTCGACTTGTGAAGGTAGGGAGTGGTTGATTAGTCAAAATGGAGGAGAATGCAGAGAGTGTTAATCTCTATTTTTGCTTTGTTGCAAGGGCGCTATTAAAAAGAACCAACTGGGATTTAGCGGAGTTAGAAATGGATTAGACTTGGGTAACTGGTCTTTTAATCTTAAAAGAAACGGCTGATGTCCGACACTACGTCTTTGCACCTGCGTTTAGAGAACATGGCTGTGATATCATCAGCGGCTACCACTAGACGTTGATCGCGTTTAAAGTTTTTGTAGAGTATAATATTGGCAGCAATGAATAAGATAGGAGAAAAAAGAAATCCTTGGGGACACGTAATAGGGTAGAACAGACGCGCATCAGGGTCGTCTTCATAATCGAATCGCTTGGTGTACAGCAGTATATTCACCCTATTAGCAATTCTCGCAGGCAACCCGATGGACCTGAGAGTAGAAATAACAAAGGGAATGGAGATGCGGTCAAATGCAGCAGAAAAATCAAGGAACACAGCCACAGCAAGTTGATGAATATTATCCTGACAGAACTGATGCACTTCACCTACAGCTGAATGAACCGAGCGACCTTTGACGAACCCATGGAAACTTGGTGGGATTAGATTTTGCCTACTTAAATGATCGATACGCAGGAATTTTGAATCAATACGGGCCGCAGGTCTTTATGACATGAGACCGGATTTTTCTTAAGTAGAAATATACATCTGCTAATGTTGATGCCGGCCACATCAGATGGTGCGGCTAATAGCATTTTTACGGCAACTTCTCTTATTTGATCAGCTGTCAAAATCTTACAGACATGAGAATAGAGTGGAGCGAGGTATCTCGAGGTGTACAGAAAAAGCGCCCAGGAGTTAAGGATATCTGTGACAGATAAATCCCTACTTCTGAAGTATCTGCAAGGCGGGATTGGCTGAGGTGATTGAGTGGCTCCATAATAATGTAGGAATAGTGACTCCTCTAAAACTTTATCAAGACCTACATTACCAATCCAACCCAATGCCCAATCTCTCCAACAAACGAACTTCTCCTTCTTGAATATCTTCCAGAAGGAAGAACGGGCAGGATTAAGGTAAGCAATGCTTCCCCTATCCTTACCTAGTTGGAAACTATATCTAGTGCTTTAATATTCTTTCGAGAGAACTTTCCTGGCAGAAGCAGAGAGATTGGGAACACGAAGCATATACGCTAAGGTCTTGAGTTTTAAAGCCACTCTGATAAGATCAAAGTAGAATTTCCTTCTAAGCAGCGTATCCTTCTCTATCCGTCAGCGAATCAAGTCATGAGAGGTGGACAGATGTTGTCGCGACTGCTCCGTACAGTTGGGTTTCAACAACCACTTCTCATGGATCAGTAATAAGTCGATGAGTGAATTCGTTGATGAACAATGAAGGGTTGGAGATGGTGGTTTGTGAATAAGATAACCGTTTCTGGCTCTGCAGAGTGCTTCATTAATCCAACGACCAGTTCTGTCGTTGAAATCACAAAGTACCATGTCATAGCCGCAATCAACCATCCTATCCAGGAGGTCACGGTTCTTGTAAATCTCCCCTGGACAGATGTAGACATTGGCTAGACTGGCGTTCACCGTTCTTACAGAGTGAAACTACCAAACAAGAAAGGGCTGGATAAGAAAAGTTGAGTAGATGGAACGATCTTAAGAAGCATTTAACTAAGATCAAGAGTACTTGAGATGAAGAGGAGTGAGGCGGGGTTATGTACAGAATATAGTGGGAATTAATGTGCTTAGGGATGAATCGAGTAATGTCCTTGTGGAGACGAATAGATCGCGTCTCCTGAAGGACTATAACATCTGCATCTCTACCAAATAGAAGTCTAAGGACAGAAGCTCCTTCCGAATTCCACTGAAGAATATTAAGTGAAAAAGGCTCACTGTACTCCTCATTGTGTTTGATCAGCTGGGTCGGATTGCATCATCCCCAGACAGAGCTAAGGGCGGAAAGGTTGCCCTTCCCGCCACCAACTCTGTCCTGGGCGAGCACTTGCCCACATGCATTGTCTTTATTTCCCTGTGAAGCCGACTCGTCTTTCTTCTTAAGAAGCTTCTCGTTCTTAATAGAGGGGAACGACGTGAGCCGAGGCCCCTTTTTTTCGAGCTAGGTAAAGCATTCTGTGTGGAAACTTCCGGACTTGAAAAGAATACAGAGACCAAGGGGGAGTTCATATTTTCCACATTTTTGATTGCGGAATGTATCTTAACGTCCATAACACTGAGGATGTCCTTGTCTGTCATCCTTGAGGCCGCGTCAGAATAAGTTGATTTAGGTTTCTTGACTACAGCTGACCTAGAGAAGTTGTTCCGGTAATCCTTAAAGCATGCACATTTAAGAGATTACGCAGGATGGCTTTCACCACAGTTTGAGCACAGGACGGGTGAAACGCACTTCTCCCCGGAACCAATACTTTTGCATGATGGACAACTACAGACTCCACAGGTTTTTGATCTGGAGCAGTTTGAGGCCAGTGCCCCCACTTATGACATTATTACAGTTGGGTAGGTATGATCCTCTCCACTCATAACAGTATAGCGTAAGTTGTACCCTAAAAAGGGATTATATGACGATTTGGCATGGGTTTCGGCATGCTCGATAGGGGATGAACAGAAACCTACAAGAAGTGGAAATCCACTTTTCCCCATAACAGACCGGAAGTTTGAAATTTTGTAAACTTTTTTCAGAACTTCGATATCATTTTCCTCTAGATGCGGTGGAAGATTGTTCACTTTGACAGATGCCAGAATGGGTTTTAAGTGAATCGAACCCAGATGTTTCAGATTCGAATCAAAGAAGATCTCATAATCCTTCGCAATATCAGAGGTTGCGAAGGAAATTTTTATTTCTGATTCATGAAATTTGACCGAATTGAACAGGATTCTGTTGGCGTATTTAGCAATAAATGGTCTTAAGAAGACATTGAAAAAATTGTGCCTTTCCAGACGTTGTGACATTAAGATTACAATAAGATTTTTAAGTTTAGGGATTGGGGGAGTACTCCCTCTCCCGCAAATTAACAGCAGAAAAATCACTTACTTGTTTTTCAGGAATTGTAGAAGAAATCAACGTTTTACCTTTCGAAATGTACATATTGCTTGAATTGTTTTCTTTTGAAGCTCCGCAACTGTTTAAATTTTCACTAAACATTTTACAGCAAAAATCATTTTGATATTTCGCTAGTAACTAGTAGCATCTCCAGAGAATTTACATAAAAATAAAAAAGTCACATAAATAAAGTTTTTTGTCTGTTTGCACATTGATGCTGGAATCAAAATCATTACTTTGATTATAATCATGATTTTTGTTGTTGTACATTGTTGCTTATCCGGATATAAGTAATCGCTAGAAGATACTTAAAGAAATAACTGGCCTGTAACATAAAAGATGGATTGGGAAATTCAAAAAAAATATACAAACAGCTTTTAATTTTAACCTGCAATTTTTTAAAATTATTAAAAAATTATTAAAGTATTAAATATAAACCTTAATTATTAAAATATTTGAAATTATTCAAATTTAGTAAATTTGGTAACTTCAATGGATTATATTATGTAAAATTTGTCAATTAATTTGTAATTAAATGCAAAAAGATTTTAATTATATCAATAATTAAAAGTATAATTTTATTATTAGTCAGAGCATGCCTTTAAAAGGACATGATGTTCTTTATCAAAAGCACATGTGCTTTTGATTAAAAAAATTGATTAAAAAATTAATTTCTTAGAATAATTAATCGATCTTTTGAGCTAACTCATAAGGATGTCAACTATTTACAATTAGACAATTAATCTTTTGTCAATAATTTGACAAAAGAATTAGTATTAATTAATTTTTAACTGAATTAAAAATTATAGAAAATCTTATATAACAATTTTTTATTTAAATTTTTATTATTTATTGTGTAATTTTTAAATTTTATTAACAATTTAAAATACGTAAACTCTGTTATCTGAACTGATTTTTTCTAAATTGAATGAACGGTATTAAGTAACTTATTTATTGCGCATTATTTATTAAGTAATAATTTTTATAATTATTTAAATAATTAATATTTTTAATACTAATTATGGTTTGTTGACAATAATTTTTGCTAAATCGAGTTCATAAAACGGTATTTTCTTATCCTGTGATTGCTGACGATATAATCATTTTAAATGAAAACTTGTTAAGTTTTTTGTGTTAAGCTAAGCAATACAATTTAAGCTTAAGATAAAGCATTAAAAATAAACAATAAATTAGAAAGTAAAAATTTAGTAGACTAAATAAAAATGTTTAAAAATTGTATAAAAGAAATTAAAACAATAATATGTCCTAGAGCTCAGAAAAAAAAATCAGAATTGAATTAACACCAATGGTAACAATTCGAAGATTACCGTTTGCAATTAATTGCGCAACTATTGCAAAATTATATACTACTAAATATTATGAAATCTAAATATTTCATAATATTTTATATTATAAAATATTAATTACTATAAAAATTTCAAATTAATATTTTTTTATTAATTATTATTTCAATTATTGGCAGCTTGCGCTTTTCTTGTGTTTAAGGCTATGAAGAGCGATGAATTTTATTATTCTGATAGGATTATATATCAATTTTAGATTAAAACAAAACTTTTAATTTTAATAGAACCCGTTTTTATCTGATTTTTTGCATTGCAACAAACAAAATTGTGTTTAGAAACACATTTAAAATAATGGTTTTTACTAAAAAATGATATTTGAAATTCATGAAAATAACAAATCCAAAGTTGTTAATAACAACTTGTTGAAATTAATGTAAGTCAAACTGATATTTAGTTTATTTGTTGGAATTACAATGAACCTCTTTCAATGTTTAATAAATATTTTAATTTTAAATTCGACATATTTGCAAAATCTTTCAATAATTAAAATATAAAATGTCACATTAGAATTTACGCTAACTACTATTAGTTCCAATTATTAAAGGTATTTAAAAGCTATTTGGTAATGACTAAATTGACAGTCGTTATAAAATTTTAATCAGCATATTTCTATAGGATAGCATATATTTTAACAAACAGAATTTAAACATTGCAAAATGTAATCTAGAGCTTATTAATCTTACCTACGTACATAGCAAAAGCTTATGATTTAAAGAAAGAAATCTACCAAAGGTGGATTGTGAATGTCTCGCTAGCTCTTTGTAAAAGATTTTACAAACCGAGAGGTAGGTCACTCCCACCTCTGAGGGAGACGAAGGGCAATATCTGTGGTATATATCGAAAAATCATATGAAAATGATAAAGAAATTTATCATTGAATTAAAAATATGCAGAGATCTTTTTAAGCTGATGATGATCTTATTTCAAGCTTCTAAAATTGCAAATCAGTCAATTTATAAATCAGCAACTAACAAGTAATTATTTAACACATTTAAAATATTAATTTTATGGTATTGTAATTCTTTTTAGATAGATTTTAGAACTAAGTAACTAGATATTTAGTTGAGAAATTTAAAGGCACAATTTTTCCAACTCATATTTTACCAGTCATTGCGGCAAAAAAATATTTTGAATTTTCTTTTCTTTGAATTATCATTAAAATACTCTTAGTTCGTTATTTTTCTAAATTTATATATTTTCGTATAATAGACATTTAATATACTATTTAATATATTATAATATTTCGTATTATAGATACTACTTTATACATTATACATTTTATACATTATACATTTCTTATAAAGAAGCTGATAAAACGTGTGTAATGGTTGATAAATGTATAAATGTATAATGTTTTGATAAATTTTGTTTTCAAATTTACCAAAATTAATGCTTTTTGTAAAAATCAAGTTTTATATTTTTTTAAATTAATGTTTATTTAGAATTATGTAAACAATAAAATTAATGTATAAATTTATACAATTAACTAAAATTTAACTTATATGAATAAATAAAAATTTTCGATTAAACAAAATTAGTGAAATGCAATTAATATTTTTGTTCATTTTTATAATGTGAAGTGCGTAAAACTTAACATGGTAATCCTTGGTTAAAAAATAACCTTCTTAGTTATTTAGTGCTGGTGATCAAACTTTATAAATTCTAATAAAAATAAATTAATGAAGAATTAAATATCTTTATTATTCATATTAAATTTCATTATTTATCTATATAATGCTAAATTGGGACATTGCAATTTTTCAATTTTCTAGATCGCCCAATAGTTGTCGTGGAATATGCGAAATATGGAAATCTTAGAAATTATTTACGAGCTCGTAGACCACCAGATTATTTGTTCACCGCGCTAAATGATCATCAACCGATAAGTGACAAATCGGACATGCTGGCTACAAGCGATTTGATTGAATTTTGCCTGCAGATTGCAAAAGGAGTTGACTTTTTGCATTTCAATAAGGTATTGCGATGAAGATAGTGTGTACTTTGAGTTTATTTAACAACAAAATAATTTAATGGGAAATGCTAGAAAGCTTAAATTCTAATTGGTACTTCTTGAAATGCGGATATGCAGTTTCGTTTCCAAAGAATTTTGGTCATTTTTCTTAAATGAATTTCAATGTAAATTTATTTGAATTGAGAACTGAAAAATCTATAATGCATTATCAAGATATTATGTTATAGATTAAGCTTTAGATTATCAAACATTAGATGATCAGATGCCCTTTACATATTGAATATTTAAATGGGCGTACAATTTCTAGGTGGACATATCTCTACCAAGTTTGCTTTTCTAGGTAACCGGATCATTTAAAAAATATTAGGACTGCCAACACAACTTACACTGCCTTATCTTCTCCTACACACAAAAAGAAACAATATAAAACAAATAATTAAAAATAACATCAAAATAAAAAGTTACAAAATATGTGCTTGTGCATTAAAGCCTTTCATTGCTCTTCCCATTTATACAACAGCTATTCTATAATCGTAAATTAAAAGATAATGATCTAATTGAAAGATACAATCGTAAGCATTCACATCTAGTAATACAAATCTATTAGGCAGATGAGATAAAAAAAGCATTTAGTGAAACCAAGCTCATGTGATACTAAAATGTGATGCTAAATGTGAAACATTTAGCTCGTGTGATAATTAATAATTTAATTAATTAAATCAAAATTTTTAAAACCGTAATTCTCTTATAATAAAATCATCATTTTAATTTGTAACAGGTCAAAGTTCCACATTCGCCAAGATATGATCGATTGTTGATATTTGTCTAAACAGTGATCTAATTTGCTGTACAATAGATGAACAACTACTTTTGCCAAGAACAATTTCAGCAAAGCGAAGACAGACAACCGCATATTTTATAAAATATTATTTTATTATATTAATATAATATAATATAATATATTATTAATAATATCGTGTATTTATATAAAAATATATTATTCATTTTATAAATTGTTTTTTAATTTGCGTATCTATACTTTATGATCAGGTATAAATATTAATCTTCTCAATTTTATATTAGCACAAAATATAATATTTATTATATTATAATAACACAAACACATGAATATTTTAAAATTTGTATAAATTACCCAGAAATTAAATATTAATCATTTTGTCGTTCCAATTCTAATTAAATATAAGGAACGATTGAAAGATTATATTTTACAACTTCTTTAATAATCTTCTTTGAAAGGTTATTTTATGATTACTTCTTTAAATTGATAACCCTTTCATTAGTTTTCAACGCATGTGTAATTATATTGTATAATTTAATTAAATATTTAATTAATATAATTAATATTTAATTATATAATTTGTTTATTGTATAACACAAGAAAAATTAACACAAGATATTACATATGATATACAAGATATATCTTTATTATAATCTGATTTAGCAGCGTAAGCGTGACTTTCTACATTTTGCATACTTGTATTGCGTTATAGTGTATTCACCGAGATTTGGCAGCACGTAATGTCCTTTTAGCTGAAAACAAAATATGCAAGGTCGCTGATTTTGGGCTGGCAAAAGACCTTTCATATGCATATTACTATAGAAGAAAAACTGATGTAAGTCATATTACACTAATTACTCTTGTTTCATTTCAATATTTTAATAATATTAATAGTTAATAGTATATTGTTGTATAATATTATATATAATAATACGCTTTGTATAACATTTTATGCCTTATTATGATAAGGCATCATGATAATAAAGATAAGGCATTTTATGCCTTATCCTTATTATTAGGATATTTTATATTATTTTTATATAAAAATATTATTTTTTGCCGAATGATTTTATAGAATTTTACTAATTTTTGAATTCTAGTTGTAATAAAATTATTCAAATATCCACATTATTATAAACACATATTTTAGGAATGAAGACAAGTCACCTAATCAAAATTTCTTATTAAAATTTTTTATAATTTTTATAATAAACTCTTATCATTTGCCAAATGATTTTATAGAATTTTAATAAAATAAAAAGCTCTATGTAATAATTTGATAACGCCATTTGAAATAAAATATTTTATTTAAAAAATAGACAACTTTTAAAACCTTTATTGTATAAATTATATCAATTTATATAATCTAATGCATTGCAATATTTAGAGCAAAATTCATAAATATTAAAGGTATTTTTAAATGTTGATTTTCAAAAGTTGGTTTACAAGTTTTAAAATAATAAAATAATAACTTTCGGTTTACAAACAATAAAAATAATTATTTAAATTACTAATTAAAATATTTTTTTAAATTATTTATAATATTTTATAGCTAAATAGTTAATAGTTATATTTTATAGTAATATTTAGTAATATTATAGTATTATATAGTAATATTACGGTTAATTATTTAGTAAAACTACTCATAATTAAAATACTTTTAACTTAAAATATATTTTTGTTACTTTTTATTTTGAATAATTAAATATTTATTTAAATTTTGACAGTATTAAATATCGATATAATAACTTTATATTTTTCTTGATTCCAATTATTCGATTTTTTTAAACGTCTGTAAGCTTTCTAAAGCTATCGTCATCTTATGTCAGAAACTTTAAAATAACTTTGAATTAAATAGACAAAATTTAAAAATGATCGATAAAATTAGCATTTTAATCGATATTTAGTTAAACATTTTGACTAGAAGTACTTAATTTAAAGCACCTATGGATACCATAATAAAAAATTTTAAATAATCTTTATAACCAGAAAAGGACTTTGGTTCAATATACTAAGATTTGCAAACAAAATAAAAAAATTCAAATATTAGAAGATTGAAAGTATTATTTTATTATTGTTAATAAAATCCTGTATTTCGTGTATCTTAGTCTGCTATACTTATTGTGACTAGCACTTTCCTGTAAGTTACTCTCTCCATGACATTATCTAAGTACAAAAAATAATCCAAAACAATTTTAGATAACGTTAGATTTTTAGGGACGAATCCCAATAAAGTGGATGGCTCCGGAGGCTCTCTTTGATCAACGAACATCAACAAAATCTGACGTTTGGTCATACGGTGTATTAATATGGGAGGTAATGACATACGGTGGTACACCATATCCATCAGTTCCAGTAGAGAAACTATACGACTACATTAAAGAAGGATACAGGATGGAAAAGCCTGTGAATTGTCCAGAAAATTTGTAAGTTTTCTAATTCTAATTGCTTGTGATTAAAATGTAAAGAGTAAAGTAAATGTATAAATTAAATCAATTTGATATAAATTTGTGGTAACAACTATGTATTTAAATACAAAAATTCAAGTCTCATGCATCAATTTTTTAAAATAAATTTGAGAATGATTTAGGGAGATTTTTAAAATAAATTTCCATAATGAAAATGGTAACAAAAATTCTATAAATAATCCTTTCCATTACAATTATACAATTCCACAATATGCCGACGATCAATCAAAAGTTAACGGTAAATGTTACTGAAGCTATCATTATTTAATTATCATTATTTATTATAAATAAATAACTGATAAATAAATGACGATAAATAAATTTCTTAATTACCCAAAGTATATTAATTGTTAATGATTTAATTATTTAACAGTAATTTAATTAATTATTTAATTATTATTTTTATTGTAATTATTTTAATTAAAATTAATTATTAATTAATTATTTGATAAAAATTACTTTTTTCCGATTCTCTCGGTTTGGAAAAAATGATTGCTATAAAGAATTGCCAGTAAATTTATTAAATTTACTGTTAAATTTATCATATTATTTTAAACAATTAAGAGAATGAAAGGTAGTTTTATTTATTTTTGAAAAATAATAATAACATTATTTTAATTAATTATTTTACACCTCAATAAAATGACGTTAAGTTTAATACATTAAACTGCTTTTATGTGATTAATATTGGTTCGAATCAGATTACTAAAGTCACAAATATGGATATATACAGCCACAAATATGCTATCACAAATTGCAGTTTATAAATATTGCCATAAAGATGACATCATATAAGTTATCAAAATAAATTTAAATTTTTAAAATATAAATATTTAAATTTAATAATTTCGATATTTAAAGATCATCTATAATGATCATGGTAAGATCGTGAAAATATGTTTTACATTTTGGTTTCTATTTCAAATCACACAAAGAAAATTGGTAATGTGCGCTATGATTTTGCTTGTGCCCAAGCGTCTTAGTGATCAATTAAACTCACATTTTAGTAAGTTCGCGTGTCCGCTTAAAAAGTTAACAAAGAACTCAATTATACCTGCAATTATAACGAGTTTTTCGTTTAAAACATTTAAGTAGTAAACCTTTATATGATTTTGTTTTAGGTATCAGTTAATGCATCAATGCTGGTCGTTCTCTTGTGAAGAGAGACCTAATATGGATGTCATTGTTAACCGAATCGACGCAATTGCCAAAATGGAACCTTTAACAAGAACAAGAAGTATCGAGTATATCGACAATAAAGTGTAGTTATCAAAATAACCCAATCAATAGTAATTGTATATATTTTCAAGGAAATCAATATATGTAGTTTTGTAAAGAAAATCAACTCTTTTCCAATTTATTCAGAACTAATTTACAATAAAGAAATAACAAGATATGTATGATATCAATATTTAATATTGGTTTTATATCTAATACTAAATCATTAAATACTTTTTATAAAATATCCATTTGCTTCTTTTAATTGTAATTTATATTATTTATAGTATGGAATCAAATAAACGACAATTTCTATTATTCGAGAAAAAAATTCAGTCCAATATTTCATTAGCTTAATTTTATGATCAGGAACTACCGTCTTACAACACGCAAAAGTTTAAATAAATAAATAAATGATTTTTTTAATAAAAATAACATAAGGACCCTAAGGAGAAGAACAAAGGAAAAAAGAAAACAACAAGTTTAAAGAAATAAATTGTTACTAGCAGAATTCTTCCTCGTCTTCCAAGTCTTCACCCATCCATCACAGCATCATGGGAATCAGATCCTTCGAACCGATCCAACACGCCACCTTAAGGCTGAACCACCCGGGATCTGCCACCCCCAGAAGGATCCAGTCGCGGCGGACTATGTCAGGCAATCGGGAAACGAGTAGCTTCAAGAACCTTAGTATTTACTCAGGGGGACGTCCTCTCGAAAAGAAGACTTATCCCGAGATAGCCCAGGAACCCCAAAGGCGTACCTGGGTTTTCTCCCTTAATGACAGATGCTGGGCCTGTTTCAGGGCCCAACTAGCTTTCTTCAGGATACGTTTAAGTCTATCCAGGTCAGATTTTGCTGACCAGTTCACGGTCACAGTGAACCCCAGGTATTTTACTCGAGTAGAGAAGATAGGGTGTGGATCATTAGGCAATATGGAGGATATGGCAGAGATTGCTAATCTCTTAAGCTTTTTCTTCGTCGCAGGGGTGCCATGAAAAACAACCACCTACGACTTTGAGAAGTTTAAAATAAGTTTGGATTTGGGTAACTGGTCATTAAATCTTAAAAAGAATTGGCTGATGTCAGAGACCACGTCCTTGCACCTACGTCCAGAAAATAGGGCTGTGGTATCATCAGCGTATACCACTAGACGTTTTTCGCGTTTGAATATTTTGAAAAGTTGTATGGAGGCAGCAAGATATAAGATAGGAGAAAGTGGTGAACCTTGAGGCACTCCAGTAATAGGGTAGAACTGACGCGCATCGGGGTCGTCTTCATAATAGAAAAGCTTGGTGTACAATAGTATCTCCACCCTGTTAACAATCCTCGCAGGCAACCCAAGGGACCTGAGGGAAGAGATAACAAAAGGAATGGAGATACGGTCAAATGCAGCAGAGAAATCAAGGAAAACAGCCACTACCAGTTGATGGCTATTTTCCCGACAAAACTGCTGCACCTCACCAACTGCTGAATGGACCGAGCGACCTTTGACGAACCCATGGAAACCAGGTGGGATTAGATTATGCCTACTCAGATTAACACGGATTCTACGCGCAAGCGCTTTCTCGTAGATCGAAATAAGGGAATTTTGAATCGAGATGGGTGGCAGGTCTTTTGGAGAGCGAACCGGATTTCTCTTAGGGATAAAAATTCGCTTACTTAAATTGATGCCGGCTACATCAGCAGGAGATGCTAAAAGCATGGTGACGGCCACTTCTCTCCTTTGATCGGCTGTCAAAAGCTGACAGACCCGAGAAGAGAGTGGAGCGATGGTTTTGGAGGTGCCCGGAAGAGTTCCCCAGGCATTAAGGATCTCAGGGACTGAGATATCCCTACTCCTGAGGTCCTCCCAAGGCGGGATTGGTTGTGGTGATTGCGTGGCTTTATAATTATGTAGCGTAAGTAACTCCTCAAAAACTTTAGCAAGACCAATACTGCCAATCCAACCAGATGCCCTCTCCTTCCAGCAGACAAATCTATCTTTCTTGAATATCTTCCAGAAGGAAGACTGGGTTGGATTAAGGGAAGCAATACTAGCCCTATCCTTACCCAGCTGGAACCTATATCTAGTGCTCCAATATTCTTTCGAGAGAGCCTGTCGTGCAGAAGTGGAGAGATTTGGTGAATGAAGCAGGTGTGCTAGGGTCTTGAGTTTCGTCGGAGTGGGATTGTAAACGCGACCTTTATAGGTAGTCGATAAAATCCCGGTAGCTTGCGAAGAGAGGTAGGTATTGAATTCGGTAAAACTCTCATTCCCAATACGGGGGAAGCGACTGATAGCTGCCTGGAAGATCGCCACTCTGATCGGATCAAAGTGGAATCTCCCCCGGGGCAGCGTATCCTCTTCAATCCACCAGCGAATTAGGTCATGTGAGGTGGACAGATGTTGACGCGACTGTTCAGTACAGAGGGGTTTAAGCAACCACCTCTCGTGAATCAGTAGAAGGTCGAGGAGAGAAATTTGTTGTAGAACAATGAAAGGTTGGGGAAGGTGGTTTATGAATGAGGAACCGGTTCCTAGCTCTGCGGAGTGCAGCATTAATCCAACGACCAGTCCTGTCGTTGAAATCACCCAGAATCATGTCATAACCGCTGTCAATGATCTTATCCAGGAGGTCACGGTTCTTGTGAATCTCCCCTGGACGAATGTAGACATTGGCTAGACTGAAGCGCTTACCGCTCTTACCAAGAGAAACTACCAGACAAGACAGGGCTGGACAAGAGTAGTTTAGCAAGAGGGAAGATCTTAAGGAGCATTTAACTAAGGTCAAGAATCCTTGAGATGAAGAGGAGTGAGGCGGGGTTATGTGCGGAGTAAAGTGGGATTGGATGTGCTTTGGAATAAATCGAGTAATGTCCTGAGGAAGACGGATAGACCGCGTCCCCTGAAGGACTATAACATCTGCATCTCGGATTGAGAGAAGTCTAAGGGCAGAAGCTCCTCCCGAATTCCACTGAATAATGTTCAGTGAAAAAGGATCACCGTTACTTGACATTGTGTTAAAGGGGTTAACCGGGATTACCAGCCCTAGATCTAGACGGAACTAGGGGCAGGGGGTAGCCCCCACTGCCACCAGCGACGTCCGAGGCTGGCACTTCCCCGGGGAAAGTGTCATCATCTTCCGATAAATTAGACCGGGAGGCTTTTGCTTTTTTGACCATCAGATCTTTCATTTTTATAGGCGGGATGGAAGTGTCGGAACTTTGCCGTTTATTGGAGGCAGGCACTTTCTTAACGGCCTGTTCAGTTGGAGAGTACATGTTGGAACAGAGATGCCCGATTAAAGTTTCAATACGTGCCATGCGGGCATCGATCTTCGCATCGATCAACTTCAACATCTCAGAATCAGCCATACGGTTGGATTAAGCAGGACGGTAGGTCAGGCTAGCTTTGACCTGATGAGCCTGAGCAGAGAAGAATGACACATACTTTTTGAATACGCAGCAGCGGCGCGACCACGCCGGGTGTTGGTCACCGCAATTCACACAAGAAGGTTTAGAGGAACAGTGAACATCGGAATTAATAGATGAGCATTCATTGTCACCGCAAACACCACAGGATACAGCTAGTCCACATGTGGAGGCCCAATGCCCCCACCGATGACAGGTATTGCAATGAGGATACACGTGACTATCCTGCTCGATCTTCATAAAGCGGAGATTGAAGCCCAAGAACGGGTTTGAGGCAGAGTTAGCCAGGAGATAGGCTTGATCTGGATCAGAATGTGCGAATTACACCGGTATTGCTATCCCTTCTTTGCTAACAATGGGCCTGATAGAGGAGAGCTTATACAATTTATTCATATCCATAATATCATTATCACTGAGATCTAAGTGGAAGTTAGTAATCTTGATAGTCGCATTAATAGGTTTACAGGTTAATTCCCCCATTGAGTCTAGGTTAGACCTGAAAAAGTCTGTATAGGCCTTCAGTAAGTCACCAGAGGCAAACGAAGCCTTAAGTTTATTGTCATAGGATCTTACAGAGGAGAATATTACTCTGTTTTTATATTGAACAGCGAAGGGTTGAAGAAATACGGAGAACAAATCGCTGTATTTTAGCGGAATTTTTCCCGTGATTATACATAAGTTTTTTGCTTTTTTGATGGGAGGTAACACCTCCCCTCTTTCATAACATAAACAAAACTGACTAACCTTGTAATCCTTGTCTGCAGTCAGGGAAGAACCAGAAATCTTACCTTTTTTATCGTTGAAAATGACAGTTTCTTGCAAAACGTTTGATCGCTCCGTACACATTTTCACAAACTGCTTTCGATGCAATGCAAAAGTTTCTTACATAACAGTTTTATCGTACAGCATTAAAAACTTAAAAAACCTAAAACAAAAAAATGTTCACAAGTGAAAACGCTTATTGCGTGTCGGAGCATCAAAGCTCCTATGAAAATGTGCCTGTAATCAACGATTCCGCTGGAATTACAAATGTTTAAGGTAAAGTACCTTCTCCTACATCTTTCCCTTCGGACTTGCAGGTTAGTCAATTTAATAAGAACTATGTTACTGACTCGGGGGAGCTCCCCCGATACCGAAACTAAAAAATTTAGCAATCATTAATTCAGTTATGCCAATTGAAAAGCATAAGCTTTTCAATGTTTTCTTACGTAGCTTCGTCCAGAACTACTCTGGAAGAGTAGTATTCAATTCGGTCCGATCATTCGTTAATCAACTAAAAGTCTCATTTTCGTCACATGAACTAATGGATGCTTATGAGTCATTTTTCAATAATAATCTGTCCCATCTGGGATCTCTAACGCTAAAGCCCCTACAGGCAACTGTTAAGATTTCTAATTACCCTCCTTATTTGGAGGAGGAAGATCTGGTTCTCTTACGGGACACGTTCAAGTTGAGTTCAGTCCGCGGATTGAAATCTAAAACAGGGGAATCCTTACCTGTTGCGTTCTGCGGTACGGACTTAAACAACGCTGATATTTTGTCACGGAATGCAGTCAACCCCTTTATGGGGTATAATCTCATATTCAATTTGGTTGATCAAGATTGCTTCACATTTCCTCATTGTAACTCCTGCCACTGCTAAGAGGCACTGGGCCTCCTCCTGTACGCGGGAGAAATCGTGCGGAGTATGCGGTAAATCTTCCTGTATCGCTTTGTCAAAGGGGGAGAGGTGCGTAGCTCCCCCAGTCTGTACTAATTGTGGTGGGGACCACCCCGCGTGGTCACGTCGTTGTCGTATTTTCAGAGAATATAGAATGAAATATGCAGTCCCGGCTCCCCCAACTGGAAGAAGTTTTGCTGCTGTTGCCGCGCAGCCATCGGAAAGAATGTCCAACATGGATATTTTGCACTTGCTGGACAACAACAGGAAGAATACATTCTCTCAAATACAGCAGTGGCTAGCACCCCTCCTTGGGGCGTTCCTAAGTTCTCCCTCAGTTCCGTTGCAATCGGAGAAAGATTGTCCGAAATCAAAGAAAAGGGGTGGATCAGCAAGATCGGTTCCACTCTTCAAGGTTGACAAGCTGATAAAAGAGAAAGGCGCCTCAAAGGGAAATGAAGATACTGCCCTGGGGGTTACGATTCTGGATGGGGCTAGTGGCGGGAGGGGCGACCTTCCCGCACCTAGCTCTGTCTAGGTTGACTTCCCCCGTCCAACTTGTCTAACACAATGGTGAGTAAGCCTGAGCCTTTTTCACTGAATATTCTTCAGTGGAATTCGGGAGGTGCTTCTGCCCTTAGACTTTTATCTGGTAGAGATGCAGATGTTATAGTCCTTCAGGAGACGCGGTCTATCCGTATCCCCCAGGACATTACTCGATTTATCCCTCAGCATATATACACCCACTTCACTCCGTATATAACGCCTCCTCACTCCTCTTCATCTCAAGGTCTTTTAACCTTAGTTAAATGATCCTAAAGATCTTCCCTCCTTCTTAACTATTCTTGTTCTGCCCTATCTTGTCTAGCTATATCACTTCGTAAGAATGGTAAATGTATCAGCATAGCCAATATTTATATACGGCCAGGAGAAATTCACAAGAACCGTGACCTCCTGGATCGTTTATTGGGTAGCGGCTATGACATGTTACTTGGTGATTTCAACGACAGAAGTGGTCGTTGGATTAATGCAGCAAACCGCAGAGCCAGGAACGAATATCTTATTCACAAACCACCATCCCCCACCTTTTATTGCTCAACAACGAATTCACTTCTCGACATATTACTGCTTCAAGAGACGTGGTTGTTGAAACCCATCTGTACTGAGCAGTTGCGCCAACAACAGACCACCTCTCATTACCTAATTAGTGTGAGGTTAGAGGAAGATACGTTGCTGAGGAGAAGGTTCCACTTTAATCTTATCAGGGTGGCCTTCTTTCAGGCAGCTATCCAACTCTTCCCCCAAATTAGGAATGATAGTTTGACCGAATTTAATACCTACATCTCTTCGCAAGCTACCACGATACTATCGACTACCTATAAAGGTCGCATATACAATCCCACTCCAACAAAACTCAAGGTCCTAGCTAAAATGCTACATCTTCCTACTCTCTCTGTTTCCGCCAGACAAGCCCTCTCGAATGAATACTGGAGCACTAGATATAGGTTCCAGTTGAGTAGGGATAAGGCAAGCATTTCTCGCCTTAGCCCTTCTCAGTCTTCCTTCTGGAAGATACTCAAGAAGGAGAAGTTTGTCTGTTGGAAGGATAGAGCATTAGGTTGGATTGGTAGAATAGGCCTTGATAAAGTTTTGGAGGAGGCACTATCCCTTCACAATTATGGAGCCACTCATTCACCCCAACCAATCCCGCCTTGGTGTGACTTCAGGAGTAGGGACTTATCTGTTACAGATATCCTTAACTCATGGGGCCACTCCCGGGCACCTCCAGAACCCATGCGCCACTCTCCACTCGTGTCTGTCAGCTTTTGACAGACAGTCAAAGAAAGGAAGTCGCCATAACAATGCTATTAGCCTCCCCTTCCGACATTGCTAACATAAATATTAGCCGTCTAGTATTTTTACCTAAAATGGAGTCGATTACATGTCTAAAAGATCTGCGGCCTATTTCAATTCAAAACTCCCTCATCTCCATTTACGAAAAAGCGCTTGCGCGTAAAATCCGCGACCATCTAAATAGGCGAAATTTAATCCCACCAGGTTTTCATGGGTACGTAAAAGATCGCTCGGTCAATTCAGCAATAGGTGAAGTGCAACAGTTTTGTCAGGATAACAGTCATCAGCTTGCTGTTGCTGTCTTTCTTGATTTTTCGGCTGCATTTGACCGCATTTCCATTCCTTTTGTTATCACTTCTCTCAGGTCCCTCGGGTTGCCTGCGAGAATTGTTAACAGGGTGGAAATATTGCTGTACTCCAAGCGATTCTTCTATGAAGACGACCCTGATGCACGTCAGTTCTATCCTATTACGGGTGTGCCTCAAGGCTCCCCACTTTCTCCAATCTTGTATCTTGCTGCCTCCATTGAACTATACAAAAAATTCAAACGCGATCAACATATTGTGGTATATGCTGATGATACCACAGCCCTGTTCTCTGGACGCAGGTGCAAAGATGTAGTCTCTGACATCAGTCATTTCTTTACAAGATTAAAAGATCAGCTGCCCATTTCCAATCTTGTTTTAAACTCCTCCAAATCGCAGGTGGTTGTCTTTAATGGCGCCCCTGTGACAAAGAAAAAACTCAAGAGATTAGCACTCTCAGCTCTATCTTCCATCCTGACTAATCAACCACTCCCTACCTTCACAAATCGAGTAAAATACCTGGGATTCACCATTACGGTGAGCTGGTCAGCGAAAGCTGACCTGGATAGACTAAAACGTATCCTGAAGAGAGCTAGATGGGCCCTGAAACGGGCCCAACATCTGTCATTGAAAGAGAAATCCCAAGTGCGCCTCTGGGGTACTTGGGCTATCTCGGGATTAGTTTTCTTTTCAAGAGGACGTCCCCCAGAACAAAGACTAAGGTTTCTCAAGCTCCTCGTCTCGCGTTTACCCAGCATAGTCCGCACCGACTGGACTCTTCGGGGGGTGAAAGACCCCGGGTGGTTCAGTCGCAAGGCGGCGTGTTGGATTGGTTGGGGGGGGCTCAGATCCCCATGGATTTGAGGCTATAATTCTGAAGAAAACGGGCTTGCATTTTAAGAGTGTCAATTATCTATGAAGAAGATTTAGACTGTAACTGTATTATTGTATTTATTCTATTTATTTATCCTGCATGTTATTTATTATTAATAAAATCTATTAATTAATTAATAAAAAAAAACCTGTCGAAGAAACTATCACATCACACCAAATGAATTGTACAAACAAAATTCCACAAAGTAAAAAAATTCAACCCACAAAATACACGAAGCCAAAATTTAAAACTGAAACAAATCAAACAAATTTAATTTATATAATTATGAAATTATAATATTATACTATTATAGAATCATGATATTTTATCGTCTAATCGTTAAAATAATTGATGATATGGTAAAAACAATTAGTTTTTTGTTATAATCAACAAGAATAAATAAATTTATTCTTCATTAAATCTAATTGCTAATAAAAGCAGGTGAGTCAAGTGATCGTTAGCCAACATTAAAAGGACCGAAACGTGAAACGTAGGTATTGGTCAGTAGCTGATGAGGTCAATTTATACTGAAATGTAGAGTACTGCTGTAGTACTTAAGAACCAGTACCTTTGTGGCACTGGCTCTTAAATGGATATAAATGTATAAAGTTCAATGAATAGGGGCTTATTAAATATTTTGATGAGAAAATAAATTCACAATTATAATTGTTCAATTATCTGTTTAACTCGAATCCTTCTTCCGATACATTATTTCTTATTTATTAGTCAATTCATAAAAATTAACTTTTATTTTAAATTTCAATTGAAAATTTTAACTTGATATAAATTATTTAAAATCTTATATAAAAGTTATTTATTATTTATTGCTAAACTTTAGAATAGAACCAATAAACTATCGATATTTGATAAAAATATTTAAAATTGAAAAGGTTATTTCCAATTAAGATTTTTATCAAAATTTTTATTAAATTTTTGATAATAAAATATTGAAATCGAATATTTAAATTTATTTAATAAAAAAATGCTGAATATGAATTTTTTAATATGAAGATTCAAGCAGTAATATAAACTGCTTGAAGAAGAAAAATCAGTTACGAAATCCTAATACGAATTATGATTTCAAAATAATATTTTAAGGAATATTAAATATTCGAATTATTTAAAAATTAACCAAAGAATTATTGGACTAGATTCGTATTAGTTTTATTACTAGATGCGTATCTTCTTCCTTAATTTTATATCAGTTGGATGTCGTCATTTAATTTAATTTCTTTTCAATTTAATATTGTGATATACACTGCTTGAAGAAGAAAAATCAGTTTTATCTTAATTTTATCAATTTTAACTTTCAATCTTTTCTATCTTCAATTTATTTGTTTTATTCTATACATAGTTTTATTTTACATAGTTTTAGTTTTGATTAGTTTAGCAGTGTCATGCTTTTGACAGAGCTATATGAATTTTAAATTTAATTTGTTACTTTTAAAATAAAATCTGTTATATTATTAGACATCACATCATTCTTTTTATATAAAATAAGCATCTGTATAATACACGAAAGGTAATCACTTTCATACAATAGGAGGCCTTATCAAAATAGGCATCATGTTTTAATTTTTGTACATGTTGTGTTAACGAACGCCTCATATTACCGCGTTAAATGTTATATTTATGTCGCTAGTTGCCGTTTTCTAATCCCTGTTCAGTTTGACCAATATAAGAGACTGAACAATTATCTTATGGTATCATAGAGACAACAGAATAATTAAACTTTCTAGTAGCCTTCTAACATCTAAACGTTTTCATTTAAATAAATTAATTAATTAACTTTGTTGTAGCACATTTTAATACATTTCAATCAGTTAAGAAACTTTGTTGTCAAGTAACTCTTAGTAATACATTATTTCTCAAGTATTTTTACAGTTAATTTCTGATGAATTAATAAATAATTTTACATAATAACATTAATTAATATAATATAATTAATATAATATTAATTAATATAATATTCTAAGCAAAATTATTTCATAATATTAAGAATGACATTCTGTTGTTAATAATATCACACTGAAGATCCGTAATAATGCAAAAGTTTGCAATAAAAATTTTTCTTTTAAAACAAGATATTATAAATTAATTACACTAAATAAAATTTGTTTGATTATGATTAAAAGTGTCATTGTTAACGCCATTATGCCTTTTTAAAGCTAAAGATCTAAAACGTTTTTGATTTTGATAAAAAAAATGGCTTTGATAGTACTGATTATCATCCATCTAAACTTTATATTTTTAAATTGGATAAATTTATAACATCCAACGATCCCTTTTGTATTAATGTTTGACCGCTTGATTGGCCATCTAAAGATATGCAGAATTTGGAATGGGTTTTTGACGACCAAATTCGATAATATCCATAATTTCGATATTTTGGATTAAAATTAAATTATAGTTAATCAGAATGGATTTAGTTAAATAACTTTGTTATCTAGTTTTGATGACTATGGAGAACCCTTTTCTGCCGATATATTTCACTCGAGAATGACAATTAATCTCCCATATATCAAGTAAAATATATGTAACTACGAAACGAAACTATAGGTTATAAGTAAATCATTTGGAACCATACAACATTTTGAAACTCTATCTTCAAACAATCCCTTTTCAAATACTTGATATACAAATCAACTGCTTTATATACAGTTGGATTGCGAAAAGTAGTTATATAAAAGCTCAGGTTCACTATCTAGTATTTGAGATTTATGATAGCCAAAGCTTTGTTGAGTGTTTTTAAAAACTTTAATATAGAGAGATAGTTGTAAGACGTGATTTAATGTCTGATAGCACCAATGATTTTGCTGATCGATGATATACAGGTAATTTAAAGTCTGACAATATTTGTAGATACTTTTATGATTAAATAGAAAATAAAACCAATGCAATTAGTATTTTAAATATAACTAGGAAAAGTTAGCTTGGAATTTAGAATCAACTTCGACAACTCCATATATTAATTTTTAAAAATATGGATCAATTTATCTCAATAGGACCTGGACTTCCATGCATCCATCGTGTGTGCTCCATATATACTCAGAACACTGAAATATTGGAGTGATCAAAGTAATTAAAATTAATATTTCATCCCAATGACAACTTTCAATGTAAAGCATTCCTAACAAGTTTTAGATAGTCAACGAATTACGCGTTACATATTATTTGCTTTTACCTAAATATTTTCGTTTTACTATCACACATGAATCACACTATTCTTTATGATTTTCTTAATGTTTTACTTAAATGCAAAAATAGTTGAACTACAATATTTTTGTATAACAGAAGCACGGTGAGTGATTTTTTACGTTTACAAAAATTTTAACTCAAGTTAAAATTATTAAGTTATTAATTATTATTTCAATTTAAATACAATTGGATTCATTTAAATTAAATTTATTTTAATTTAAAATAAATTATATAATTTATTTAAATAATATTATATATTATATGTAGAAGGTATATATTACAAAGTTAACATACGGGAAAGTTTCTTCAATTCAGTATATATGTTCAATAAAATTAGAAAAAATTAGTATTAATATTAATTTAATAATTTATACTATAAATTATTATAATTTATTTTTTATATAATTAATATTAATAATGATTAATATTATTTAATAATTTAATAATAATCAAGAAAAAGACTGCAAAAGTATGATATACCGATAAAAAAAGTCAATTATAATGATTTAAATGTAAACACTGCCTATGAACGTAGTGATTTTATGCTAGAAACAATTATTACAATTCAAAAATAAAATCAAACAGAAAATGTAATGATATTGGATTTCTTCAAAATCATTTAAATAATTTAATAGATGCATATTTTAAACTAGGTTACTATAAAAATAACATCAAACAGAAAATAGTAAAATATATAAATCATCACAATAATATTTAGACAAGTAAAAGGTGTTCCAATGGGTGGTTATAGTAGCTGACTTGTTTTTATGCTTTATAGAATATGAATTTGTTCATAACTGTGTAAAAACTAAATCTAAACAATATAAATATATGAAATATATGTTTCGATACATTGATGATATATGTGTATTTAATTCTAATAATTTTTATTCAATTAGTGAGCACATTTATCCAGAAAGCCTTATTCTTAACAAAACCAATATTAATGATAAAGAAGGTGTATATCTAGATATGAACATTAAATTAACATTAACTAAAACTACTATTAATTTATATCGTAAAGATGACATATTTAAATTTACAAGAAACATATTTTTGCATGAGCATTCATGCATACCATATAATATAAAATATAATACATTAAATAATGAAATTTTAAGAATTGCAACAATATGTAATGATATTGGCTTTCTTCAAAATCATTTAAATAATTTAATAGATACATATTTTAAACTAGGTTACTATAAAAATAACATCAAGCAGAAAATAGTAAAATATATAAATCAACACAATAATATTAAAAATAAATTTAAACTCTAAAGTAGCAAATTTGTATGCATGGATAATAAATATTATATTTTGTATAAATATAACATCACAAGCAGAGAATAAAACAAATAAAAAAATTTTGGTTTCTAATAAACATACAAAAATTACGATGTTTTTGAAACATCCTTAAAACAATTTTGGTTTCTAATAAACATACAATATAATAACATACAAGATACAATTGGGAGAAAAACTGGGCATAAAATAACAGATGCTTTTAAGAGCGTAAGTTCCAAGCGCATATCCTAAACCATTACAACAACTTACAATCTTCGACGACAACCAAGGACAACCTTCGACGACAACTAACGACAACCATCCGTTTGACAATTATCGACAACCATCGACAACCATCGACAACCATCGACGACATCCGCTCGCTACTTACAACTAACGACTACATACAACTAACGCGAACTACTTACAACTAACGCGAACTACAAAAAATTTTGGTTTCTAATAAACATACAGAATCAATAACCTAAAAACTGAAGGTTATTGGTTTTCTTCAAAATAATTTACAATATAATATAATATAATAAATTAATATTTATATTTATATATAATATTATTTTTATAATATTATACAATAAATAATGGCATTTTAAGAATTACTATAATATTCAATGATATTGGCTTTCTTCAAAATCATTTAAATAATTTAATAGATACATATTAAATGTATAAATATAGTAAAATATATAAATCAACACAATAATATAAAAATAACTTTAAAATCATTAGCGGAAACTATTTATGGATGGATAATAAATAATATACTTTGTATTAGAATAGGATACTTGATAATCAAATTTAATCAGAGGAGATACGTTATTAGCATGTATTTAGACAGTTGCTATGTTCGGTTGAGGGATAGGGTCGAAACCTTATAACATAACAGTTCCTTCTGATGACCTCTAATCCTTATTCTGATAAATAGTCTTTTATTTATTAGTCATTCATAAAATGACTTTTATTTTAAATTTTAATTCTTAATTTAAATTTCATCTAATAGAATAAAATCTTATATAATTATTTATTATTTATCATTATTTTTATTTATATTTAGTATAAAATACGTATACTCAGTTATCTGATCTCATTTTTTCAATTTATATACAGTATAAATTACGCTGACTCAGTTATCTAACCTGATTTGTTCTACTGGCAAGTTATTATTAACCTGTGGACTTTGTTTTCCTAGTAATATAGCCTTTGTCAAAAATACTGAAACTATGTACTATTGATACGATTTATAATTTTTCTGCTTATTTTCAAGAAGTTTAATGATTTAGTTTATTTCTATTTATAATGGGGAAGTATAAATCAACAAAATATTATTAAAATATAAAATTTACAAAATATTATTAAAAATAAACTTAAACTCTTAATCGGATTTTTTTGGATAAATAATAAATATTATGTTTTAGAATAAGATCAAAATATAAAATCAAATTTCATAGGAGGAAATACGTCATGAGCATGTATTTGACCTTGCTGCTATATTGGGTCGAGTAATAGGAGAACGAAACCTGATAGCACAGCAATTTATCGTAATGCCCTCTAATCCTTATTCTTATACCTCGTATAAGAATTACTATTATTTTAAATTTCAATTTATTGTTTTAACTTGATTTAAAATATATAAAGTCTTAAAACAATTTTTTAATACTTTAATTATCAATTATTTAATTATTAAATTTTGATTTAGCATTACTATTTTAAATTTTATAATTATTAAAAATGTAGACTCAGTTAGCTTATTTGGTTAGTAAACAGTTGCTTACATTGTCGAGAATATAAAGTTAAAACACTAAATAAAGAGTAAAACTAATAATAATTATTTAATTCTTAAATGTTTTATTTATTTTATTAGTTAATTAAATATTAATTACTCTGATATGTATAAATATTAATTAAAAATTATAAAAATTACATAAATGCATAAGTGCTGTAGCTTCTATATTCTTTAGAATAAATTTACAATCGCGTCACTGAATTCAGGAATGGGTTTAATGTGAAAAGTAGAATTAGATGCTACTTTTCATGTAAAATATTTTTTTCCACGAAATTACAACAATTTGTTTTGTCTTCTACTGCGAATTCTAATTCGCAGTAGATGTGTTGATTTAATACAATTGTGTACTTTACTTCAATTGTAGCTACTATTGTTCATTCATTTAAGCATAAAAATCGTATTATTACGCAATCGAATTGTCCATCTAATTAAAAGTTATTTAAAGAGTTGTTTTGTTAAATTGATATTAATTAACTGTTAAATTATGGATTATTAAATATCAAATGATAAAATTTTATTAATTTGTGATCATTTCTCTTTGATTATTTTTATTCAAGATTTTCTATTATAAACTCAATTGTATATTTTGCATTTTCGATTTGGTTTTGCAACATTTGAATTTATTTTGTTTTGATTTTAAACAGCATTTATTTAAACGGGTTAAACATATTGTACTATAACAATGAATTTGCTTATTCAATTAATTTTTGCATCAATTCAATTTAAATCTGAATTCTAATTCAAAAATTTAAAACAATTTAAATTTTAATTCTATAATATTTAAATCTAAATTCAAATCTAATTTTGCTCTATTATGTTACATTTTGATTTGTGCTTTTGATGCTAACTCTTAATTTATTAAATATTAATTTAATTGTTTGTCCTTAATTCATGATTTTTAATGTCGCTAATTTCTATTTAAGCTCTTTGCTTAAACATTTATTTAGAATTTACCTGTTAATAAATAAAAATGCTCTATTTTTCTCAAGTGATCAATATATTTTTGCTTATTCGATTTTATAGGAGAATTAATACCAAATTTTATATATTTACAATACATTTTATATATTTATATATTTGCACGCACATTTTTTAAATGCGTTTAATATGACAACATATATATATTAATAATAACGTGCATATTATGTTATATATGATATATATTATGTGTAATAATATATCATAATAATATGATATATTATTATGTGTAATAATATATCATATGATATATTATTACATATGATATAATATATCATATAATAATATGATATATTACATATTATATATCATATATAAACAACTAGCTATATATCATATAAAA
>WNNJ02001793.1:0-13255 GCA_012934845.2 Pomphorhynchus laevis
TCTAGACGACCTCTTTAGCATCGAAATAATGAGTACCCTGCAACACTCATCAGTAGAATAAGGTACAAACTGGTCGTTTCGGTTGCCTGTGTGACATTGTGAATAAAGGCGTTTCCGACACTTTGCTTGATTGTCTGAGGCTTACGCTCTCAACCAGATCGAATTGCTGTGCGGACCATCCTTAAACACTAGCCAGGGGTTGTTGCTAAATTGTCGCTGCACTCGTTGAATCCTAAATGGATTCGGAAGGTATAATAGTAGTGCACGGATGTGCTGAGTAGACATGGTCCAGGATTTCTTACGAAATACGGCATTTATACTAAATGGTGTTGCTTGATAGACTGGACTTCGATTAACGACTTTCAGTACCATGTCACTTCTAGACGACCACTTCAGCATCGAAATAATGAGTACCCGGCAACACTCATCAGTAGAATGAGGTACAAACTGGTCGTTTCGGTTGCCTGTGTGACCTTGTGAATAAAGGCGTTTCCGACACTTTGCTTAATTGTCTGAGGCTTACGCTCTCAACCAGATCGAATTGCTGTGCGGATTATCCTTAAACACTAGGCAGAGGTTGTTGCTGAATTGTCGCTGATCTCGTTGGATCCTAAATGGATACGGCAGGTGTAATAGTAGTGCAGGGATGTGCTGAGTAGACAACGGTCCAAGATTTCTTACGAAATACGGCATTTATAATAAATAGTGTTGCTTGAGAGACTGGACTTCGATTCACGACTTTCAGTCACCATGTCACTTCTAGACGACCACTTCAGCATCGAAATAATGAGTACCCGGCAACACTCATCAGTAGAATGAGGTACACACTGGTCGTTTCGGTTGCCTGTGTGACATTGTGAATAAAGGCGTTTCCGACACTTTGCTTAATTGTCTGAGGCTTACGCTCTCAACCAGATCGAATTGCTTTGCGGACCATACTTAAACACTAGGCAGTGGTTGTTGCTGAATTGTCGCTGCACTCGTTGGATCCTAAATGGATACGGCAAGTATAATAGTAGTGCACGGATGTGCTGAGTAGACAACTGTCCAGGATTTCTTACGAAATACGGCATTTATACTAAATGGTGTTGCTTGATAGACTGGACTTCGATTCACGACTTTCACTCACCATGTCACTTCTAGACGAAATCTTCAGCATCGAAATAATGAGAACCCGGCAACACTCATCAGTAGAATGAGGTACACACTGGTCGTTTCGGTTGCCTGTGTGACATTGTGAATAAAGGCGTTTCCGACACTTTGCTTAATTGTCTGAGGCTTACGCTTTCAAACAGATCGAATTGCTGTGCGGACCATCGTTAAACACTAGGCAGAGGATGTTAGTGAATTGTTTCCGCACTCGTTGGATCGTAAATGGATACGGCAGGTATAATAGTAGTGCACGGATGTGGTGAGTTGACAACGGTCCAGGATTTCTTACGAAATACGGCATTTATACTTAATGGTGTTGCGTGATAGACTGGACTTCGATTCACGACTTTCATTCACCATGTCACTTCTAGACGACCACTTCAGCATCGAAATAATGAGTACCCGGCAACACTCATCAGTAGAATGAGGTACACACTGGTCGTTTCGGTTGCCTGTGTGACATTGTGAATAAAGGCGTGTCCGACACTTTGCTTAACTGTCTGAGGCTTACGCTCTCAACCAGATCGAATTGCTGTGCGGACCATCCTTAAACACTATGCAGGGGTTGTTTCTGAATTGTCGCTGCACTCGTTCGATCCTAAAAACATTCGGCAGGTGTAATAGTAGTGCACGGATGTGCTGAGTAGACATGGTCCAGGATTTCTTACGAAATACGGCATTTATACTAAATGGTGTTGCTTGATAGACTGGACTTCGATTCACGACTTTCAGTCAACATGTCACTTCTAGACGACCACTTCAGCATCGAAATAATGAGTACCCTGCAACACTCATCAGTAGAATGAGGTACAAACTGGTCGTTTCGGTTGCCTGTGTGACCTTGTGAATAAGGGCGTTTCCGACACTTTGCTTAATTGTCTGAGGCTTACGCTCTCAACCAGATCGAAATGCTGTGCGGACCATCTTTAAACACCAGGCAAAGATTGTTGCTGAATTGTCGCTGCACTTTTTGGATCCTAAATGGATACGGCAGGTGTAATAGTTGTGCAGGGATGTTCTGAGTAAACAACGGTCCAGGATTTCTTACGAAATACGGCATTTATACTAAATAGTGATGCTTGATAGACTGGACTTCGATTCACGACTTTCAGTCACTATGTCACTTCTAGACGACCACTTCAGCATCGAAATAATGAGTACTCGGCAACACTCATCAGTAGAATGAGGTACACACTGGTCGTTTCGGTTGCATGTGTGACATTGTGAATAAAGGCGTTTCCGACACTTTGCTTAATTGTCTGAGGCTTACGCTCTCAACCAGATCGAATTGCTTTGCGGACCATCCTTAAACACTAGGCAGTGGTTGTTGCTGAATTGTCGCTGCACTCGTTGGTTCCTAAATGGAAACGGCAGGTATAATAGTAGTGCACGGATGTGCTGAGTAGACAACTGTCTAGGATTTCTTACGAATTAAATCAGCTAACTGAGTACGGCATTTATACTAAATGGTGTTGCTTGATAAACTTGACTTCGATTCACGACTTTCAGTCACCATGTCACTTCTAGACGAAATCTTCAGCATCAAAATAATAAGAACCCGGCAAAACTCATCAGTAGATTGAGGTACACACTGGTCGTTTCGGTTGCCTGTGTGACATTGTGAATAAAGGCGTTTCCGACACTTTGCTTAATTGTCTGAGGCTTACGCTCTCAACCAGATCGAATTGCTGTGCGGACCATCCTTAAACACTAGGCAGAGGTTGTTGCTGAATTGTCGCCGCACTCGTCGGATCCTAAATGGATACGGCAGGTATAATAGTAGTGCACGGATGTGGTGAGTTGACAACGGTCCAGGATTTCTTACGAAATACGGCATTTATACTAAATAGTGTTGCTTGATAGACTGGACTTCGATTCACGACTTTCAGTCACCATGTCACTTCTAGACGACCACTTCAGCATCGAAATGATGAGTACCCGGCAACACTTATCAGTAGAATGAGGTACACACTGGTCGTTTCGGTTGCCTGTGTGACATTGTGAATAAAGGCGTTTCCGACACTTTGCTTAATTGTCTGAGGCTTACGCTCTCAACCAGATCGAATTGCTGTGCGGACCATCCTTAAACACTAGGCAGAGGTTGTTGCTGAATTGTCGCTGCACTCGTTGGATCCTTAAATGGATACGGCAGGTATAATAGTAGTGCACGGATGTGCTGAGTAGACATGGTCCAGGATTTCTTACGAAATACGGCATTTATACTAAATGGTGTTGCTTGATAGACTGGACTTCGATTCACGACTTTCAGTCACCATGTCAATTCTAGACGATAACTTCAGCATCGAAATAATGAAAACCCGGCAACACTCATCAGTAGAATGAGGTACACACTGGTCGTTTCGGTTGCCTGTGTGACATTGTGAATAAAGGCGTTTCCGACACTTTGCTTAATTGTCTGAGGCTTACGCTCTCAACCAGATCGAATTGCTGTGCGGACCATCCTTAAACACTAGCCAGGGGTTGTTGCTAAATTGTCGCTGCACTCGTTGGATCCAAAATAGTTAAGGCATGTATAATAGTAATGCACGAATGTGCTGAGTAGACAACGGTCCAGGATTTCTTACGAAATACAGCATTTATACTAAATGGTGTTGCTTGATAGACTGGACTTCGATTCACGACTTTAAGTCACCATGTCACTTCTAGACGACCACTTCAGCATCGAAATGATGAGTACCCGGCAACACTCATCAGTAGAATGAGGTACACACTGGTCGTTTCGGTTGCCTGTGTGACATTGTGAATAAAGGCGTTTCCGACACTTTGCTTAATTGTCTGAGGCTTTCGCTCTTAACCAGATCGAATTGCTGTGCGGACCATCCTTAAACACTAGGCAGAGGTTGTTGCTGAATTGTCGCTGCACTCGTTGGATCCTAAATGGATACGGCAGGTATAATAGTAGTGCACGGATGTGCTGAGTAGACAACGGTCCAGGATTTCTTACGAAATACGGCATTTACACTAAATGGTGTTGCTTGATAGACTGGACTTCGATTCACGACTTTCAGTCACCATGTCACTTCTAGACGACCACTTCAGCATCGAAATGATGAGTACCCGGCACCACTTATCAGTAGAAAGAGGTACACACTGGTCGTTTTGGTTGCCTGTGTGACATTGTGAAAAAAGGCGTTGCCGACACTTTGCTTAATTGTCTGAGGCTTACGATCTCAACCAGATCAAATTGCTGTGCGGACCATCCTTAAAAACTAGGCAGATGGCTGCCGGCTATCACATGACCGTCTAGGAGTGACGAAAGTTTGCAGACTGAAGAATATGCTCGATTTGAACTCTTACTTAAATATACGGAAAGAATTGCTATTCGCAATCTCGAGCAATACCGATTCAAACGAAACTTTTATGATTACATAGAAAGAATTGATCCACTCAATCTCGGTTTCTTACAGTCAAGCATCCGAAAGTTTGATCCTCTGGTTGTTTATGATGGTCTGCATTGCAAATTGTTGGATTTAAGAGCTAACGCCACCAACAATTTAAGCTAGATGTCGGAAATGCATTTTCACAATGTCACAGAGGCAGCCGAAACGGCGTGTGATAGTTCATCTTACTGACGATGGCTGCCGGCTATCACATGACCGTCTAGGAGTGACGAAAGTTTGCAGACTGAAGAATATGCTCGATTTGAACTCTTACTTAAATATACGGAAAGAATTGCTATTCGCAATCTCGAGCAATACCGATTCAAACGAAACTTTTATGATTACATAGAAAGAATTGATCCACTCAATCTCGGTTTCTTACAGTCAAGCATCCGAAAGTTTGATCCTCTGGTTGTTTATGATGGTCTGCATTGCAAATTGTTGGATTTAAGAGCTAACGCCACCAACAATTTAAGCTAGATGTCGGAAATGCATTTTCACAATGTCACAGAGGCAGCCGAAACGGCGTGTGATAGTTCATCTTACTGACGATGGCTGCCGGCTATCACATGACCGTCTAGGAGTGACGAAAGTTTGCAGACTGAAGAATATGCTCGATTTGAACTCTTACTTAAATATACGGAAAGAATTGCTATTCGCAATCTCGAGCAATACCGATTCAAACGAAACTTTTATGATTACATAGAAAGAATTGATCCACTCAATCTCGGTTTCTTACAGTCAAGCATCCGAAAGTTTGATCCTCTGGTTGTTTATGATGGTCTGCATTGCAAATTGTTGGATTTAAGAGCTAACGCCACCAACAATTTAAGCTAGATGTCGGAAATGCATTTTCACAATGTCACAGAGGCAGCCGAAACGGCGTGTGATAGTTCATCTTACTGACGATGGCTGCCGGCTATCACATGACCGTCTAGGAGTGACGAAAGTTTGCAGACTGAAGAATATGCTCGATTTGAACTCTTACTTAAATATACGGAAAGAATTGCTATTCGCAATCTCGAGCAATACCGATTCAAACGAAACTTTTATGATTACATAGAAAGAATTGATCCACTCAATCTCGGTTTCTTACAGTCAAGCATCCGAAAGTTTGATCCTCTGGTTGTTTATGATGGTCTGCATTGCAAATTGTTGGATTTAAGAGCTAACGCCACCAACAATTTAAGCTAGATGTCGGAAATGCATTTTCACAATGTCACAGAGGCAGCCGAAACGGCGTGTGATAGTTCATCTTACTGACGATGGCTGCCGGCTATCACATGACCGTCTAGGAGTGACGAAAGTTTGCAGACTGAAGAATATGCTCGATTTGAACTCTTACTTAAATATACGGAAAGAATTGCTATTCGCAATCTCGAGCAATACCGATTCAAACGAAACTTTTATGATTACATAGAAAGAATTGATCCACTCAATCTCGGTTTCTTACAGTCAAGCATCCGAAAGTTTGATCCTCTGGTTGTTTATGATGGTCTGCATTGCAAATTGTTGGATTTAAGAGCTAACGCCACCAACAATTTAAGCTAGATGTCGGAAATGCATTTTCACAATGTCACAGAGGCAGCCGAAACGGCGTGTGATAGTTCATCTTACTGACGATGGCTGCCGGCTATCACATGACCGTCTAGGAGTGACGAAAGTTTGCAGACTGAAGAATATGCTCGATTTGAACTCTTACTTAAATATACGGAAAGAATTGCTATTCGCAATCTCGAGCAATACCGATTCAAACGAAACTTTTATGATTACATAGAAAGAATTGATCCACTCAATCTCGGTTTCTTACAGTCAAGCATCCGAAAGTTTGATCCTCTGGTTGTTTATGATGGTCTGCATTGCAAATTGTTGGATTTAAGAGCTAACGCCACCAACAATTTAAGCTAGATGTCGGAAATGCATTTTCACAATGTCACAGAGGCAGCCGAAACGGCGTGTGATAGTTCATCTTACTGACGATGGCTGCCGGCTATCACATGACCGTCTAGGAGTGACGAAAGTTTGCAGACTGAAGAATATGCTCGATTTGAACTCTTACTTAAATATACGGAAAGAATTGCTATTCGCAATCTCGAGCAATACCGATTCAAACGAAACTTTTATGATTACATAGAAAGAATTGATCCACTCAATCTCGGTTTCTTACAGTCAAGCATCCGAAAGTTTGATCCTCTGGTTGTTTATGATGGTCTGCATTGCAAATTGTTGGATTTAAGAGCTAACGCCACCAACAATTTAAGCTAGATGTCGGAAATGCATTTTCACAATGTCACAGAGGCAGCCGAAACGGCGTGTGATAGTTCATCTTACTGACGATGGCTGCCGGCTATCACATGACCGTCTAGGAGTGACGAAAGTTTGCAGACTGAAGAATATGCTCGATTTGAACTCTTACTTAAATATACGGAAAGAATTGCTATTCGCAATCTCGAGCAATACCGATTCAAACGAAACTTTTATGATTACATAGAAAGAATTGATCCACTCAATCTCGGTTTCTTACAGTCAAGCATCCGAAAGTTTGATCCTCTGGTTGTTTATGATGGTCTGCATTGCAAATTGTTGGATTTAAGAGCTAACGCCACCAACAATTTAAGCTAGATGTCGGAAATGCATTTTCACAATGTCACAGAGGCAGCCGAAACGGCGTGTGATAGTTCATCTTACTGACGATGGCTGCCGGCTATCACATGACCGTCTAGGAGTGACGAAAGTTTGCAGACTGAAGAATATGCTCGATTTGAACTCTTACTTAAATATACGGAAAGAATTGCTATTCGCAATCTCGAGCAATACCGATTCAAACGAAACTTTTATGATTACATAGAAAGAATTGATCCACTCAATCTCGGTTTCTTACAGTCAAGCATCCGAAAGTTTGATCCTCTGGTTGTTTATGATGGTCTGCATTGCAAATTGTTGGATTTAAGAGCTAACGCCACCAACAATTTAAGCTAGATGTCGGAAATGCATTTTCACAATGTCACAGAGGCAGCCGAAACGGCGTGTGATAGTTCATCTTACTGACGATGGCTGCCGGCTATCACATGACCGTCTAGGAGTGACGAAAGTTTGCAGACTGAAGAATATGCTCGATTTGAACTCTTACTTAAATATACGGAAAGAATTGCTATTCGCAATCTCGAGCAATACCGATTCAAACGAAACTTTTATGATTACATAGAAAGAATTGATCCACTCAATCTCGGTTTCTTACAGTCAAGCATCCGAAAGTTTGATCCTCTGGTTGTTTATGATGGTCTGCATTGCAAATTGTTGGATTTAAGAGCTAACGCCACCAACAATTTAAGCTAGATGTCGGAAATGCATTTTCACAATGTCACAGAGGCAGCCGAAACGGCGTGTGATAGTTCATCTTACTGACGATGGCTGCCGGCTATCACATGACCGTCTAGGAGTGACGAAAGTTTGCAGACTGAAGAATATGCTCGATTTGAACTCTTACTTAAATATACGGAAAGAATTGCTATTCGCAATCTCGAGCAATACCGATTCAAACGAAACTTTTATGATTACATAGAAAGAATTGATCCACTCAATCTCGGTTTCTTACAGTCAAGCATCCGAAAGTTTGATCCTCTGGTTGTTTATGATGGTCTGCATTGCAAATTGTTGGATTTAAGAGCTAACGCCACCAACAATTTAAGCTAGATGTCGGAAATGCATTTTCACAATGTCACAGAGGCAGCCGAAACGGCGTGTGATAGTTCATCTTACTGACGATGGCTGCCGGCTATCACATGACCGTCTAGGAGTGACGAAAGTTTGCAGACTGAAGAATATGCTCGATTTGAACTCTTACTTAAATATACGGAAAGAATTGCTATTCGCAATCTCGAGCAATACCGATTCAAACGAAACTTTTATGATTACATAGAAAGAATTGATCCACTCAATCTCGGTTTCTTACAGTCAAGCATCCGAAAGTTTGATCCTCTGGTTGTTTATGATGGTCTGCATTGCAAATTGTTGGATTTAAGAGCTAACGCCACCAACAATTTAAGCTAGATGTCGGAAATGCATTTTCACAATGTCACAGAGGCAGCCGAAACGGCGTGTGATAGTTCATCTTACTGACGATGGCTGCCGGCTATCACATGACCGTCTAGGAGTGACGAAAGTTTGCAGACTGAAGAATATGCTCGATTTGAACTCTTACTTAAATATACGGAAAGAATTGCTATTCGCAATCTCGAGCAATACCGATTCAAACGAAACTTTTATGATTACATAGAAAGAATTGATCCACTCAATCTCGGTTTCTTACAGTCAAGCATCCGAAAGTTTGATCCTCTGGTTGTTTATGATGGTCTGCATTGCAAATTGTTGGATTTAAGAGCTAACGCCACCAACAATTTAAGCTAGATGTCGGAAATGCATTTTCACAATGTCACAGAGGCAGCCGAAACGGCGTGTGATAGTTCATCTTACTGACGATGGCTGCCGGCTATCACATGACCGTCTAGGAGTGACGAAAGTTTGCAGACTGAAGAATATGCTCGATTTGAACTCTTACTTAAATATACGGAAAGAATTGCTATTCGCAATCTCGAGCAATACCGATTCAAACGAAACTTTTATGATTACATAGAAAGAATTGATCCACTCAATCTCGGTTTCTTACAGTCAAGCATCCGAAAGTTTGATCCTCTGGTTGTTTATGATGGTCTGCATTGCAAATTGTTGGATTTAAGAGCTAACGCCACCAACAATTTAAGCTAGATGTCGGAAATGCATTTTCACAATGTCACAGAGGCAGCCGAAACGGCGTGTGATAGTTCATCTTACTGACGATGGCTGCCGGCTATCACATGACCGTCTAGGAGTGACGAAAGTTTGCAGACTGAAGAATATGCTCGATTTGAACTCTTACTTAAATATACGGAAAGAATTGCTATTCGCAATCTCGAGCAATACCGATTCAAACGAAACTTTTATGATTACATAGAAAGAATTGATCCACTCAATCTCGGTTTCTTACAGTCAAGCATCCGAAAGTTTGATCCTCTGGTTGTTTATGATGGTCTGCATTGCAAATTGTTGGATTTAAGAGCTAACGCCACCAACAATTTAAGCTAGATGTCGGAAATGCATTTTCACAATGTCACAGAGGCAGCCGAAACGGCGTGTGATAGTTCATCTTACTGACGATGGCTGCCGGCTATCACAT
Organism: Pomphorhynchus laevis; assembly: GCA_012934845.2. Lineage (NCBI taxonomy): Eukaryota > Metazoa > Acanthocephala > Palaeacanthocephala > Echinorhynchida > Pomphorhynchidae > Pomphorhynchus > Pomphorhynchus laevis. The sequence goes on from WNNJ02001793.1 coordinate 9,766, forward strand.
GACCGTCTAGGAGTGACGAAAGTTTGCAGACTGAAGAATATGCTCGATTTGAACTCTTACTTAAATATACGGAAAGAATTGCTATTCGCAATCTCGAGCAATACCGATTCAAACGAAACTTTTATGATTACATAGAAAGAATTGATCCACTCAATCTCGGTTTCTTACAGTCAAGCATCCGAAAGTTTGATCCTCTGGTTGTTTATGATGGTCTGCATTGCAAATTGTTGGATTTAAGAGCTAACGCCACCAACAATTTAAGCTAGATGTCGGAAATGCATTTTCACAATGTCACAGAGGCAGCCGAAACGGCGTGTGATAGTTCATCTTACTGACGATGGCTGCCGGCTATCACATGACCGTCTAGGAGTGACGAAAGTTTGCAGACTGAAGAATATGCTCGATTTGAACTCTTACTTAAATATACGGAAAGAATTGCTATTCGCAATCTCGAGCAATACCGATTCAAACGAAACTTTTATGATTACATAGAAAGAATTGATCCACTCAATCTCGGTTTCTTACAGTCAAGCATCCGAAAGTTTGATCCTCTGGTTGTTTATGATGGTCTGCATTGCAAATTGTTGGATTTAAGAGCTAACGCCACCAACAATTTAAGCTAGATGTCGGAAATGCATTTTCACAATGTCACAGAGGCAGCCGAAACGGCGTGTGATAGTTCATCTTACTGACGATGGCTGCCGGCTATCACATGACCGTCTAGGAGTGACGAAAGTTTGCAGACTGAAGAATATGCTCGATTTGAACTCTTACTTAAATATACGGAAAGAATTGCTATTCGCAATCTCGAGCAATACCGATTCAAACGAAACTTTTATGATTACATAGAAAGAATTGATCCACTCAATCTCGGTTTCTTACAGTCAAGCATCCGAAAGTTTGATCCTCTGGTTGTTTATGATGATCTGCATTGCAAATTGTTGGATTTAAGAGCTAACGCCACCAACAATTTAAGCTAGATGTCGGAAATGCATTTTCACAATGTCACAGAGGCAGCCGAAACGGCGTGTGATAGTTCATCTTACTGACGATGGCTGCCGGCTATCACATGACCGTCTAGGAGTGACGAAAGTTTGCAGACTGAAGAATATGCTCGATTTGAACTCTTACTTATATATAATGAAGTGTAGATAACAGGCAAGGACACTTATAATTTATTTAAACGTTTCTAATTTTATAGGGACTTCGTCAGTATATTGTAAGTAGTTTATTAAGCAGCCAAGAAAGTTCGAAAGTTTGAACTTTCTTGGCTGCTTAATAAACTACTTACAAAATACTGACGAAGTCCCTATAAAGGACGAAACGTTTAAATAAATTATAAGTGTCTTTGCTTGTTTTCTACACTTCATTAAATATATAATCGTATATATTTGATCTACTATGGACTACATATATAGTTTGGTCTACTATGGACTACATTGCTGAAGGAATGCGCCAATTGAGTGGGGATGCATATGAGCGAATTGAGCTGGTGGATCATATAGGTATCGTTGATGAGGTTCACACTGTCATTTCCACTCTAGTGAAAGACAACGAGGTAAAAAGTAAGTTATTGGTTGATAATCCTATCTTGGGATATATGTATCTTCTTCCTAAGATACATAAGAACCAAACTCTTTGTCCTGGACGACCTATTATTAGAAATTGCGGAACATCAACGGAAATATTAGCTCGCTACTTACATGCTTTTTCGGTTGCCTGTGTGACATTGCAAATAAAGGTGTTTCCGACACTATATATATATATATATATATATATATATATATATATATATATATATATATATATATATATATATCATTCTTGAAAAATTTTATATATCATTCTTGAATGATTTTCAAAAAAAATCATTCTTGAAAACAATATCTTTGACTGGGATGGTGATAAGTTTATCCAGAACAATGGAACTGCCATGGGCACGCCTTGTGCACCAACATACGCAAACATATTCATGGCCGACTACGAACAGAAGTTCATGGACTCACAATCGTACAAACCTGTTATTTGGTGGCGGTACATAGATGACGTTTTTATGGTCTGGACACATGGAGAATCTACGCTACTCGAATTCTTCAAGAGGCTTAATGAATTTAACGTCTTGGAATTTACCTTCACTTACGGTGAGAGTGTAAACTTTTTGGATACAACTGTTTATAAAAGGAACGGAATCTACAAAACCACTGCTTATAGAAAGCCTGAAGACAATCCGTTATATTTACATGCAAACAGCGACCAAAGTAGCACAGTAAAGAGAGCGGTCATATTTAATGAAGCGTTACGAATGAGGAGAATCTGTTCCGACGACTATCAGTTTGAGAACAACCTTTTTATCATTGAAAAAATACTGATATCTAGAGGATATACTAACAGATCTATATACAGAGAGTTTTCCAAGATAAGACGACGACCAAGGGAACGATGGCTACAGATGGCATCTCCAACCGAAAAGGTATATGTAACACAACCTTATCATAATGGAATAAAGACCATAAATAGAGATATCAAAAAAGCATATAAACTTGTCTGCTCTAGATATAACATCAAAGGCATTGAACCTTGTATCTGCTTCCAATCTACAAATAAGATTTCTACGCATTTAGTTAAATCAAAATTTGATTCAAACGTAATAAATAATTATTCGCGTGAACCAGGTGACTGCAAGAGCTGTAAACGACCAAGATGCAAAACCTGCGAATGTATCGTCAAATCAGATACAATATTAAGTTCATCTACAAATCTAAAATATCCTATTAAAGGAAATAACTGTTGTACGACTAAAAACATTATATATGTAGGCAGGTGTAAAGAATGTAACCTGCAATATATAGGAGAGTCAAAGAGATCCCTTAGTGAAAGGCTAAACAACAGAAGGGCAGACATCAAATCATTACTTAATTCTAAAAACAACAATCCAGAAAATAATAAAAACTATAATACAGATGGAATTGTAACACATATAGTGAAGCAACACAACGGAGATGAATCAATGATGGAATACATAGTAGTTGAAAATAATATACCACTAATTAAAGAACGGTTAATAAAAGAATCGAGGTGGCAAGGTCAATTAAGAACTTACAAATCATATGGTTTAAATAGCGGCACAATTTTCGAATGGTCAGAAAATGACTGATTTCTTACGCGGATTTTGTAGCACATACGAAGCTCTGTAATTGTAGATTTGTGACAGAATTTTTTGAAAAAGCGTGTGAAACGCGAAACTAGTAAAATACGCCTCGATCACAACCACTTCTGCTGCTTATTTACATATGGAATATAATATAATCGATCGTAGCAAACGATCAGCAGTGATGGGTATTCCTATTTTCTCTATATATATATATATATATATATATATATATAGTTTTGGTTGTATGCTAAACTGTCTTCCAGGATCACCCATGATTCGTTTATATATTCCAAATTTTTCAATAAACTGGTGGTTAAAAGATGACAACAATTTACAAGT
>WNNJ02001794.1:0-25592 GCA_012934845.2 Pomphorhynchus laevis
AAATTATATTGATTTTTTGCAACAACAATATAAACATGTAAGACCGAAGTACTCCCTGAAATAGTATATGATTCTTTCGCTTTATGCATGTTATGTCTCTTGGTAACACTTGGACTGCCGGTCCAAGTGTTACGATCTAACACTTGGACCGGCAGTTGACATTTTATTTCATGAAAACAGTGATCTTGTAATCAATAACTCATTGATTGGTGATCGTTTAAAAACACTTACATAGCGTTATACAGTTCCCTATTTTATATCATATTTATAATTGCTATTTCGTTGTAAGTTTAGATAATTCATCTTTATTCATTACATACACATATAGCTTAAAGTATATTCTTTCTGATTTTGATAGAACAATGAGAACTTAATTGCTATGATATATTTTAGTAGAAACCCCATTTTTACGGGTAAGAAAAACGTTTTAATAAAATGATTAATGCAATGATGTTTTGATAGCTAAATATTATATATATGAATGAAAATGCTTCCTTTACAGAAACGAAACTGTTTCTACGATCTTAGACGAAACATTGTCAGTTTACGCTCAACTCTGTTGTCTAATGGTAAAACTTTTTGATATTAATTTTGAAGATCTTGAAAATAGCATTTTAGATTTCTTAATAATTGTCATTAGTGGATAGCTAATATCACTATATCACCACTAGCACAAAAGAAGAATATCTATCAATTTATTGCATAAAAAAATCTAAGCTGATCACGTAATGTGATCAGCTTTGGTAAATACAAAGAATGGTAATAATTAAGATCACTAAAAAGCTTAAAATGTATCCCACATATGAAACATGTGACATAAGCGTGCCGACCAAAGTATTTTTATATTTAAATTTGATTTTTCCGCATTCAATTAAAAGAGCAGCAATTAAATTATGAATAAGCGACAACATCTACCTACCCCACTATAGGAATGAAAAATTTGTTTTAGATATCTTGTAAAAAATTTTGTATATCGCTTTTAGACATTTCCAAACACTGCTATACTTAGATTAATATCGTCGCCATTGAGCTGCTAAACTATAATAATAGCAATATCAACAACCAGTATAATATTATAGCAACGAATCGATTCAGAAATGCAAACGAATAACGATCATCTTGATGAGAAGACGAACGAAAGATCGAGCGATTATGACACGGGATGTAAGTCCTGTTTTCAATACTGCTATTTAAGCTGCCTTTATCAACACAAATAATAGTGAATTATTGTTTAAACTCCAGTGTTTAAGTTTTTTAAATTCGATCAAATGCTAAAATCCCATGTTCTTCCATATTGGTAGGTAAAATAATAATGATTTAATCTATCTATACAGAATAAAACATTCCTGAGCGTGTATTATTTTATAAAAAAATTGGACACGTATTGATGTTAAATGATACCAATATTAAATACTCTCTTAATGTTGTTTATTAACATATTTAATGGCGTAATATTTTGATTGCGTCGTGGAAATACTCTCTTAATATTGTCTATTAACATATTCAATGGCGTAACATTTTGATTGCGTCGTGGATCCATCACGAAGAAAGAAATAAAAGTATTTCATTATTTCACGAATTTTCGACTATTGTGATATTCGTTTTAAAGTGTAATCTTGCAATTATTGATTAATAACTATCTTAATAATTAGTTGATTAATAGGCCTCTCAATAATTTGTTGTTTACGTAAATTGTAGACAGATAGTAATTAATTTAATTGTTCTAAAAACAATATTATAATGATAATAATATAATATAATGACAATAATGTAATGATATTATATTTTTAATGTGTAATTGATATGTATTTTAAACTATAGTTCTACAAAAATAAAACAAAAAATCGTAGAACATATAAATCATTAAAAATTATTAAGAATAATTTTAAACTCTATAGTGGAAAATTGTTACGATGTACGGTAAATAATATAGTCTGTGTAGGCAGAGAAAATACATTACTGGTATGTTTATGACGAGCTGGTATGTTGGCTTGATGAACATGTGGAATGAAATTTGATAACATAGCAGTTTCACTTGATGATTTCTAATCTTTATCCTAAAACATTATATATTATTCATCAATCGGTTCATAATGATTATAAATTATAAAACTCTTAAGATGTTTACACTTTTATATTTATGTACAGTACAAAATACGTAGGCTGATTATACTGATCTGGACTATTTCAATACTATATTTGTATTTCCAGGTAGCCTTATTCTTAATAAAACTAATATTAATGATAAAGAATGTATATATCTAGATATGAACATTAAATTAACATTAACTAAAACCACTATTAATTTATATCGTAAAGATGACATATTTAAATTTACAAGAAACATATTTTTGCATTTATAATGAAATTTTAAGAATTGCAACAATTTGTAACGCTATTGTCTTGCTTCAAAATCATTTCGATAATTTAATAGCTACATATTTTAAACTTGGCTACTATAAAAATAAAATCAAACAGAAAATAGTTAAATAGATAAATCAACACAATAATATTAAAATTTAATTTAATCTCTTAAGCGGACAATTTTTATGGATTGATAATAAACAATATACTTTGTATTAGAATAGGATACACAAAATAATCAAATTTCATCAGAGGAAATAGGTCATTAGCATGTATTTGGCCCCTCTGTGATGTTGGGTCAAGGAATAGGGCCGAAATTTATAACATATCAGTTTCTCTTTATGGCTTTTAATCCTTATTTTGATACAGCGTCTATTATTTATTAGTCAATTAATAAAAATTGAGTTTTGTTTTAAATTTTCACTTTATATAAATTATCTAAAGCGTTATATAATAAATATTTATTATTTATAATTAGTTATTGTTCTTTTTTAATATATAAGTTATTATTATATGTACAATTATAATATGCACGCATCCCCAGCATTTGAAAATCAAGATTAAAATATATATTTAAATTATTTTTGCACTGCTGCTTCCATCTCCTCGTAACTGTATTGTTGCACATTTTCTTCTGGGTGCACGGATACAGTATGATGCGGCTCGTGTAAGGGCGATGCTCAACCTTGATCGTATTCCGGCTATGACTTCTCCATAACTTCTTTTGTGTTTGAGAGAAATCTTTTTCGCCATTGTCTTCAGAAGTATGGAGGTAGTAGGTGCGATTGCTCCGTTAGTTGCGAATATAACTGGGCAGAACGACGCATGCTCGATTTCAAAGATCCTTTCCTCGTATTTAGCCTTCTTTCTTTGCTCGTGATATTCGAATGTTGTTTGCACGGACTTTGCGTGGTAGGAGGGAGCATGATTATTTAAAATAAAGACGACTATAAACGTCCGCTCTAATCTACCACCAAAAAGACCGCTGCATACTATGTCTGGACATGCTTGTAATAGTCGTGTCGTTGTAGTTCTCTGGAAGTGTATGTTGTTTTCGACTTGCTGTAGTTCAGGCTCGACCGCTACACCACTGCAAATATCGTTGAGCGTAGTTGCGAGTATATCCCGTATTTCATTATGTCGTATTGTCGGTAACGCACCCTTTCTGCACGACAGTGCATGTGACAGACTCATGACATCACCGCATTGACATTTGTCGGACATATTGCGGGGTGTCCAATTATACCGCGCAGCCAAAGCATCATGGAATTCTCGTGTGGATAAGTGTAGTCCTAGTTTTGCGATAGGACGTGTGTTCAACCAGCTAGAAGCGCCGAGTGCGGAAGCGTATTCGATTGACAAGGCGACCTGATCTGAAACCTGTAAAGTGATTTGTTCTTTTCGATGAACCGCTTTTCTTTCATTTGCATTATGTATGGCTCTCAAAACATTAGTTTGTGCTAACTACACTATTTCGGGACCAACAGAATCGTCGTACGCTTGGCACAGCAATTTCGCGCTTTCAAATTGGGTAAGTGCCTCGATTTCAGGATCTCGAAAGCCCAAACCCCCTAGTTTTGCTGGCAATGCGAATATCGAACGATCAGTAGATGTCGGTTCGTGTCCCTTAACTTTAGTGGAAAATTCGCTAAAAATGAGGTCAGTCATGGGTACAAACCACGCGGGGTCACACAGAGTGGTGCGACAGATGTGTGTCCATTTTGCTTGAACAGCATGTACGAAGGCTACATAGCATGAGTGTGAGTCTAGCTCTGAGATATACATCAAATTTGTAATGAGCTCTTTCCAAACATCAACTGATCTTTTGACAAAGTTCTCGATGAAATTAGTATCACCAACAGGGCTCCCCAGTATTTTTAATCCGCATCGGTGTAATTGTACTCCTTCGTTTTGTAGCGTATATGTTTCCAGATCGTGAACGTGATCATGGACTAAGAGTTTGGTCTTGGCCGGATTGACATGATAGCCATATTGTGGTCCTATCTCTTTAAGCAGCATCCATACTTTTTGCAGATCAACAAGATTCCCAACAAAATTGCCGTCATCAGCATACCATCGTTGGAATACGATGGGTATATGCGCCTCAATTCGATTTATCAGTGCTAGCAATGAAACGGCGAATGAAGCCATAGCGAAGGGATCTCCCTGAGTGAACCCCTCACGTGATAAAATCACATCACCTTGACATGCCATCACGGCGTCATTGGAGTACGAATTCTGAAGAGCGACTTTCAATGCCGGGCATACATAACCGATGTTAGCTAGCATCAGTTTGCGGTTCGCCGTGTTAAACGCGTTCGATGCGTCTACTGAAAGAATCGCAAGATTAGTGTCGCTACTGAATTGACGCTGTATCGAGTGAATGGCGTATTCGATTCCGAATCTTTGGCCGGCACAACATTGTAGTTTTCCTGATACAATCTGTAGATTTGACCTTGTAACCTCCATAATTGTCTCGCCAATTGTTCGTCTTACTATATCACCCACTCCAAAAAGGGATACGCCTGGATTTTAATTTAAAGCTATTAGTCGACTCGCTATATAAGCTTCAAGTGCCTTAGGTGGGATAACTTCGCTAGCGAGTCTAATAGCAAAATCAGCGACTGCTTCTGCAAGCCTCTCTGAATGCGATCCAAACAGGGTGATCATCCGTCTAAATTCGATCGCGGTTATCCCCGAGGGCCCAGCACTTCCGTTTGTTTTTAGGGCCGCTGAGATTATTTTCTTTCCATCAATTACCAGGAAGGCGGTGCTATGGAGTTCTATGACATTTTCGATGCTCTTACTTAAAAGCGCTTATTTACTAATTGTACCAGGAGGAGGATGTAGGTCTGTTAACATTTCTTTCACAGTTCTGTCATATACCACATCGTCAAGTTTAAGGACCGATTGTTCCGATTCTACTCTTTATAGCATATTTATAGCTGCTCTCATGAATCCCTCTCGCATTTTCCGAGAAAAAGTTCGGTGTGTGTCGTTTTTAGGGTTATTTAAGGATGATGTTCTCTTTTGAACAGCCATTGATTGTAGTACATGCGCTTCGTCCATTACCTCTTTGTATGATTCACCTTCCCACATGTGTAATCTTCTTTCAAGCGTCTTTCGTATAGGTGAAGTTTTTCTGGTGGGTATGGATTGGAGGATTATCTGGCAGATAACCACTACCTCCTTTAGAGCAATTGATTGTCCTCGTCCAGTATAAGCTATTTCGATATATTTTGATGCTATTAGGCCTATTATCCGACGAATAAAATTACATAAGGGCAACGAAACCAGGTTTATCATCCATCTGATTACATGAATGTAGGCTTCTGTGATAAAGTTCACGTAAAATTCTGAATAATTGTTGCCCTTGCCTTGTCTTCCGAACGCATCAATGTTATAATTTGTAATAAGGGTACCTGTTGTTGATACATCTCGCTCGCTGATCTCCATTGACGAAATTCCGATTATATGCATGAGGGAGCCAATCCGTTCGCTTGCATTTGCTGAGTCTGACAGTTGTGTGCGTCCGCATCTGTTCGTACATCCTGGTGCTCTGCAGTTCGTACATTTTCTTTTGGACTTTGCACACTTACATCCGACGTATTTCGCGCTTTGACCATTGCAGCTACAACAAAGTAAAACTGTCGACGGTTTGCCGTGTGGCATTATCAAGTAATTGTATGATAATGTATTTTTGATTGGCAGGAATTGCAACAGTGTGTGTTTAAGCTTGTTTGTATTTTAGATTGTGTATAGTAATTGTATTTACTTTAGATTGTATGTATATTAGATCTCTAACTTTTTTTAAGGTCATTGTTCTTAATTATTATCGTTCTTTGTTTATTGTTCTTTAATTATTATTATAAATTATTTATTATAAATTATTATTATTTTTTAAATAATATAAAATACGTAGACTCAGTTAGCTGATCTGATTCATATTTAGCGTATTGTAGTAATTTAAATTTTTCTTAAGTTTATTAATAATCATTTCGCTGAGTTTAATGATACTACAAGGTACGTATTTAAACAAATTCTGGCTCTAAAACTATAAATGCTTTATTTTCTGTCAATAACATAATCAGAAACCAAGCTAGAATTAAGGAAAACTATTGTACTGTGTAACCAACGTGATGTTATTTATAAATTCTGATGGTAGTGGCAGATAGTCAGCGAATTAATAATAAAAGTGAATGAAAATCACCTTTTCCATGCGGAGAATTTCACAGCTCCCGGCCGTTTATGTGAACAAAAAAATGTTTACAAGCTTTGAAACAATTCAATAATAGCCTACAATTCAATAATAGTCTTTACTAATTTTCCCAAATAATGATTCCATTCCGCGTGAATTTTTTAGTAATCATATAAGATCAACACGAAAGAATGACGAATGCCGTTTCGTCATCACTTTGACTCATCAGTGTCATTTCCCTCCCACTGCTGAATGCAGAGGAGGACTAGCAGACGGCAATCAACGAATGAATTATTTACAAATTTTATCTCACGTATTTTAAGTGCCTTTAAAAGTATGTATTTGAAAATAACTTTTCATGTAAATAAAATTCGTTTTAATTTAAATACATCAATTTTATTTAAATAAAGTTGCCAAATGTAGAGTTGTTATCAACTTCACAGTTATCACCTTTTTGCATGCTAATAATTCAAAAACAGTAGAATTTAGAAGAATATAAAACATTTATAAAAATTAAAATAAAATTAGCATAACCAATGCTTTTTGTAATAATGAATCACTTGTGTTACTTTCCCTTTTTTAGTTTCTCATATTTATTTTGATAGAATTCTCAGAATTATTATTTTAAGTTCATCACAAGTTTTTATTTGAAAAAATATTTAGTTGCTGCTATGGGAAAAAAGGGTTCGGTAAAAAATAATTGATAAAAAATTAAAGTTCATTGAAAATGTTCACTTAATTTACCGCTATAAAAGCTAATTTTAACTTGACAATGAATATAATGTATTTAATATCAAGTTGCTCAGTCAAGTTAATGCCAAGTTGCTTACGTTAAGTAAATGTCAAGTTGCTTACATCAAGTAAACGCCAAGTTGCTTATTCAATATGTAGCATGTTTTTTTGTAGTATAAAATCATCATGGACATTTAATACCTGGCTACAAAATTACCTGGCTACATATCGCAATAATGGATTCATTTTCTAATAAATTAGCGTTTGCTTCGCATCGCTATGATATCCGATCGTTATTAAAACCGAGATGGACATACACGGTGACAGCTTCTTTGTAAAAAAGGTTATCCTTAAAGATTTTTATTGTGTATATGTAAGTATCTTAAAATGAGAGTGATATCAATCCGCGTGAATTTTGTTAGTTATTTTAGCCAGACGCGGAAGAACAACTAAACACACTGATAGATGCCATTTCATCATTACTATGACTCTTTAGTGACAGTTCCCTCCCACTGCTGGATGCAGAGGAGGACTGCATCATGTTTCACGTGATTCTTTGATAGAGCCGTCTGCTAGTCCTCATCTGCATCCAGCAGTGGGAGGGAACTGGCACTGAAGAGTCATAGTGATGACGAAACGGCATCTAGCAGTGTTTTTCGTTGTTCTTCCGCGTCTGGCTAAAATGAATAACAAAATTCACGCGGATTTGTATCACTATCGTTTTGAGATATTCATAAAATAAGTTAGCCGATACACAAGACACCTTGCGCTGACATTTGTCAGTGCTTTTGCGCTAATGATCCTATTTGGTGAAGCGGTAGTGCTTGTTCAGCACTCAATGCTGATGTCACTAGAGGTTTTCTAATGTATCATTCACATGATTCTTTGATAGAGCTGTCTGCTAGTCCTCTTCTGCATCCAGCAGTGGGAGGGAACTGGCACTGAAGAGTCATAGTGATGACGAAACGGCATCTAGCAGTGTTTTTCGTTGTTCTTCCGCATCTGTATATGTAAGTGTTTGCACTCATAACGAAAAAGTAAATGCTATATTGTATTAATATGATGACATCGGGTGAAAGATACTTATTCGATGTATTTTATTAATTAATATTCTAAATATGTTTAATTGAATATTTTTAATTTATGGAAATTAGAAATTTAAACATTTTATATAGATTTTAATATAAAAATTTTAAGATAAGCAAATATATTAGAAAGCAAATCCACTATTACAATATTTAAAACAAAAATCACATATTAAATTAATTAAATATCATTAAATTAATTTAATTTAATCATAATTTAGTGATTAGGATTCAATTAAAAGTTTAATTTAGCTAATTAAATTATTATGTAATAATTTAATTACATAATTAAATTATTATGATAATATTAGTAGGGAAGGTTGCACTTACTTTAACGCTGAATTAATTTAAAATCATAAATGATTTCAATTGAATTTGCAAAATATAAAATGATATTCTTTCATTAAATCTAATTGCCAATAAAAGCAGACGAGTCAAGTGATCGTCAGCTAACATTAATAGGATCGAAATGTGAAACGTAGATATTGGATCAGTAGTTTATGAGATTTACCAATACTGAAATGTAGAGTACTGTTGTTGGCTTTTGATAGGATCAAAGCAGCATGCAGAATAAAACATAGTCATCAAACTTTCAATTGTAACAATGACTGCAAAGTTATATCAACTTAAAACGTTTTTTATTTCATATATTTAAGTTTTACACTTTAATTATATCAAACTTTAATAATATTAAAGTTTAAACTACTTTTTTATATAATTTATATTAAATATATACATATTACTTAATATGATAATTTTACCTTTTAATTATATTACGTTGATTATAATTTACGTAATAATTATTACTATAATTATTACGTAATTATGTTATAGTAGAGAATATTCATAACTGTATGCAGCAGAGGGACGCCTTAGGCAGCAACATAATGGCATTGTTATTGCGATAGCAGGGATTAATAAACTACAATCACGACAAATAAATTATAACCAAACAATTTCAAAGATTATATTTCAAATAAAAAAACACATTTCCTCCTGATGACCTCTAATTCTTATTCTGATACAACGCCTATTATTTATTAGTCAATTCATAATAATGACGTTTATTTAAAATTTCAATTTTTTATTTTAACTTGATTTAAATTATATAAAATCTTATAATAATTATTTTTATTATTTAATTATTAAATTTTGATTTAGCATTGTTATGTTTTGTTTTTTATAATTATATTAAATACGTCGACTCAGTTAGCTGATTTGATTTCTACATGCTTAGGAGAATACTTCATACGATTAGTACTGCACTACACGATTTTTAAGTAAATAATAAAATTTATCAGTGTAACTGGTGTTTGAACTGCATCTATTCAATGAGCAACAAACTCGCAGTTCTGTTGCTGCAGTATATAATTACATTCAGAATTATATTTGGTAATATTATGCAATTGTATGCACACCACGTACATTTTAACATATTCATATCAAGTTTTTAATTTCGTGTATATTATGTTTATATTTTAAAATACGAAAGAAAACTCATGCATTTTTAACAATAGTCAAAAATATACCAGAAATGCCTGGCTTTAAAAATTTTTAAATAATTCAAATAATTAATTTTGTTAATGGCGTAGTTGCTTATTATTAAAGATATAAAATGTTTATTAAAAAAAAGAACTTATAAAATCAAGATTTTTTTAAATGACTAGTATATGAAATCAACAATCACTACCATGTTGTTATTTATCCGAATAAAAAATGCTACAAAAATTCTAAAATAGAAAGGAAATATAGTATTTTTATTATTCCGATAGAACTTAATATATTCTTAAAAATTTGCAAAACAATTATAATTGTGACCTATCGGTTTTATGAATTGGTTTATTTAGACGTAAACCATCTTTTTCACCTTCAGCATTTTCACATCGTAAATTCTATATGATATGTAATTTGATAATAAATTAGCTACGCTCGAACTTTATGGTAATATTTACTTAGAGATAATAAGAGGTTTTTATATAAAATTAAAGTCACCAAATTAATGTTATGATTTATTAATAAAAATGCCATAAAGTTTAACATTCCTAAAAATATAGGAGTATCAATAAAATAACCTGATACATTAAGTCGAGAAAAATATGGAAATAGGCTTAATCGTTATATTGATACATATTGACGAAATTAATAAGTTCAGAATAATATGTTCAAATCATAATTGTGATTTGAGCATATTACATGCCACAATTAATTGTTTAAAAATACTTCGTAGATCCGTCAATCAGTAAAATTTCATCTTAATTCCATTTTATAAAGCATTATTTCCTGATTGTCATATGCAAAGCTCATAAGTAATGCAGAGTTCATTAAACAAAAAAAATGGGAAGTCAAAAAATATACTTTAAAAACAGATATTTTTTTATGGTGCCGAATGTATTTATGAGTCAAACCAATACAACTCGTTGGTAGTAGTAATAAGTATTAATAGAAACGGTAACCGAATTAGGTATACAGTTCGATACAAATATAGTGCTATGTCCGTATATATTTATAAATATAAATTCTATTATGGACATAATCTTATGAATTTAGTCGGTTACATATCACATAACCTTATTTTATGAGATAAGGTATATACTACCTGATTCAAACATAACATTTTTATAAATATTAAAATTCATGTTATTTCGATCCATAAATCAGAATACGAGTTTTACGCCACATTATTTATATAAAATGCTGAACATTTCATGATATGATTTCTTATAATCTATATAATTTACAAATTGTCTAACATTGATAATACGGAATAGATTTATCCAAAAATTCGATAGGTCATTATTTTTGATTAAGTAATTATCTTTAGGTAACAAATTTTAATAAATTTTGAAGATGATAGTTTAGAGGTGGTCGTTAGTTTCAGAGTTCATTCAATTCTGTTAATCAGCGAAATTTTATGAGCTTCGTATATAGTTCTTTAATAACTTGGTTATATATAAATGATCTAAACATAATGATTATCACCATTTCATAAAGCATTATTATGGCATTATAAAGCATTATAAATGCTTTATTATACACCATTTTATAAAGCATTATTATGGCATTAAGCATCATTATAAAGCATTATTAAAGCATCATTACATATGACATCATAATATATTTTGTTTTTACCATAAAAATGTTAAAATTTTCCATGCTAGACAAAATTTTACATTGAATAGTTTAACTTCTCAAGTACTTTAAGTAAAAAACGCTAAAATACTTGGCTATTATATAATTGGCTATCGTTTAAATTGTTTAGCAGATTCATCTATGCAAGATTATAAAGCGAATTTAGATTGTTCTTCATCATGGCGTTCAAGAACAGAACGAAAGGTGCTTAGTAAATTAGCAGACCACAAAACAATTACAACGTTTTTCATTACTAACGATCGCGAAAAATTATTGCTATCCGCAATTGAAAATGCCATTCAGCAGCACAGCGGAGATAAGAAGTTTTCCGATCAGCTTATTCAAAGCGCTTTAAAACTGTGTATAAAATTTGGCCAGGTTGAGCGAAACGGATATTTAACGGACTACAATATTAACGCGATTGACAATTTCAGACAAAGCATATATTCTGCACTGCAAATAGCTACAACATTCTACGAAGTGGATTTTCCCTTCAAACGAGATAATTTAAAAAACGTACTTCGAGAATGTAAGCAATTCACTCATCAAGTAGTCGACGGACAGCTTTCTATCAAATCACACAAAGCTATTGATAAAATATTTGCGTACATTACAGAAACAGACTTTATCGACTGTGTTTTTGATAGAAATAACCCTATTTACAAGTATACGACTATTATCGTGCCATGTATGAAAGAAATGGTCGAACAGTATCGACTTATATAAAATAGTACATGGCAGCAGTGCTTATAAACGTGGTATTAAATTGCCATTCGTTGTCAATTTTAAAAAACATTGAATACATTCGTCTAAATGTTTAACGTTTAAACGCATTATACTCGGTGTCTAGACACATTATATTCGAAAACGATCTACATTGTAAATGGTAGTAAACAGTTCTTATTTAAGAAAATATTTGTTTGTTCAGGATTGTTTTTGATGCTTTAAGATTTTTAATTCAATCACGCAAAACAAAAAATATCATAAATAAATAAAAATGATTTTCTTAAATAAAAACAGTGTTTATGAGGAATAATATAGAAAATAAACGAAAAGGTTCATTTTTCCAATTTTATTATCTAGTCCGCTCTCATAGATACGCTATCATAGCTAGCTTCTAAGTCTTCTATAATTACCTGAGGTACCTGGTATCAAATGTTAAAAACTAGGTTTAGGCAACACATATATAATATACAGCATAATAGTCAAACTATATTTCATAAACATATGAGATTAATAGGATATGATATTAAAAACTGTAAATTATTTATTTTAGAACATATTATCGAAGAAAACATATCAATATTAAATCAAAAACTATTAGAAAAAGAAGATTTTTGGATTAAAACGCTTAATTCCATGTACCCATTAGGATTGAATGACGTGGTACAAGGAATTGGCAGAAGTAGTATAATACATAATAAACAACTATATTATAATAATCCGGTTAAACGCAAACCAAGAAGTCATGGTGATAAAAGGAATAAGAAAAATAGAGTTAAAAATATTAAAAAAGATATGTATATAAATGAACAATTAGAAATATTAAAACAACTTTTAAGTGATAATAAGCTAAAAGATCTTTATGTAAATATAAGAAGTTTTTCTAAAGATATCATATGTTCAATAAATCAAAAATTAATTAACGACTATGATAGGCTAAGTTGTATAATAGACAGTTATTGTAATACAAAATACCATAATCGTACAATAAATGTAAATAATAACAATAGAAAATATACATTAACCATAAACTTCATTAATAAATGTATAGATAACATAAATATAGACGGACTTTTAAATAATTCTAAAAGTAAAGAAATAATAGGGCCAGATTTAAGTAAATATATTCCTAAAATAAGGTATAAACTTCTACCACCATTAGGACGAAAAATTTGTAATTATAATAAAGAATTAAAATCAATATGTAACGATAATATTAGAAACATAATGGAAACAGAATGCAATTGTAAAAGTCTTAGTTTTGATAAAATAAATGAACATATATGTACCCATAATCTAGAATTAATTGAAAATTGTGAATTAAGAAAGCTGCTATCGAAAGGGTATAAATATAGATTAAATAACAACAACGACATAAATAAAATTTACAGTTTGTTATATAATAACTTAAATGATTACTTTAGTAAGCTGATTAATAGTGAAAGCTCGAATATAGAAAAATATCGAATTAGAGAAACCTCTAATTCTTATTCTGATACAAGGTCTGTTATTTATTAGTCAATTCATAAAAATGACGTTTATTTTAAATTTTATTTTTTATTTTTTATTTTTATTTTTTAACTTGATTAAAATTATAGAAAATCTAAAAACAATTATTAATTTTATTATTTAATTATTAAATTTTGATTTAGCATTATTATGTTTTGTCTAAGATAAAAATTTGGAAAGATTATATATTTGATAAAATTAAAAATAAAATGAAAATAACAAACAATTATAAAAGGAAAGATAAAATTAATAAAGATATGTATAAAGAACTTACTAAATTAAAGGATAAATATATAATAACAACTATTGATAAAGCTAGTAATAACTTTGTCTTCATATGCAAAAAGCTTTATTATGATATACTAATGAAAGAGGTTAATTCTAATGATTTAAATGTAAATCCAGCATATGAACTTAGTAAGTTGAGTTTAGAAACAATTATTACAAGTCACTGTTCTATAATGGATAAAAAGGGTATAAAGGTTGAATTAGATAATAAAACTATACCTATATTATATTGGAATCCAAAATTACATAAAAATCCAATAAAACCTAGGTTCATATGTAGTGCGTTTAAATGTACATTAAAACCACTTTCTGTTTATATGAATAAAATACTTAAAGTAATTAAAGCACATTTTAAAAAATATTGCAAGGTAATCGAAATTAATACTGGTATAAAACACTATTTCAGTATTAATTCTACAAAAGAATTTTTAGAACAGACAAAAGGAATAAATTTTCAAAATATAAATACATACGATTTTAGTACGCTTTATACAAATCTAGATTTAGTAGATATTAAAGAAGCGTTAGTAAAATTAATTAACCTTATATTCGGAAAAAGATATACATATATATGTTATAATAATTATAACGCCTATCTAACAAAAATTAAACCATCAAATAAATATAAATATATGGATAAAATTGAATTAATAGAATCCTTAAATATTTTGATAAATCAAAATTATTTAAAAGTAGTGACATCTTTATTTGGACCAGTAAAAGGTGTTCCAATGGGTGGTAATAGTAGCCCAATTATAGCTGACTTGTTTTTAAGCTTTATAGAATATGAATTTGTTCATAACTGTGTAAAAACTAAATCTAAACAATATAAATATATGAAATATATGTTTCGATACATTGATGATATATGTGTATTTAATTCTAATAATTTTTATTCAATTAGTGAGCACATTTATCCAGAAAGCCTTATTCTTAACAAAACCAATATTAATGATAAAGGTGTATATCTAGATATGAACATTAAATTAATATTAACTAAAACTACTATTAATTTATATCGTAAAGATGACATATTTAAATTTACAAGAAACATATTTTTGCATGAGCATTCATGCATACCATATAATATAAAATATAATACATTAAATAATGAAATTTTAAGAATTGCAACAATATGTAATGATATTGGCTTTCTTAAAAATCATTTAAATAATTTAATAGATACATATTTTAAACTAGGTTACTATAAAAATAACATCAAGCAAAAAATAGTAAAATATATAAATCAACACAATAATATAAAGAATAAATTTAAACTCTTAAGTGGCAAATTTTTATGGATGGATAATAAATAATATACTTTGCATTAGAATAAGATACTAGATAGTTATTTCAGAGGAAATACATCATTAGCATGTATTTGGCCCCGCTGCTATGTTGGGTAGAGGAGTTAGGGGCCGAAACCTGATAGCATAGCAGTTCCTCCTGATGACCTCTAATTCTTATTCTGATACAACGTCTGTTATTTATTAGTCAATTCATAAAAATGACGTTTATTTTAAATTTTATTTTTTATTTTTTATTTTTATTTTTTAACTTGATTAAAATTATAGAACATCTAAAAACAATTATTAATTTTATTATTTAATTATTAAATTTTGATTTAGCATTATTATGTTTTGTTTATTTTATAATTATATAACAATACGTAGACTCAGTTAGCTGATTTAATTTGCTAGCCAGTACAAACGCGACGCCTTACAATCAAGCCACTGCCACAGCATCTGCCACACGTAAAAAGGCCCAGTCGCAGCGTGCAATGTTAGGAAGTGGAAACAGACGATGCTTAATAAATTTTATTCCTTGTTCCGAAGGAGTTCCTTGAAAAGAAGACAAACGAATAATAACAAAATGAGAATTCCATAAAAAATCATACATCACTAATATCGTAGAGCTATTATTAGTCAAAAAACTATGTCCTATATATACACCAGAAATGTGTACATTACACTCTTAAATATGGCTATTGTAACCGACCCTTTAACATATATTTTAACTCGGTGACACATACACATATGCAGACATACCCGACTATATAAATACCCATCAAAACTATTGTAGGCCCTCAAATTGTACTTGAAAACAAGCGAAATTTCCGTTGGAACCTAAAATGATAAGAAGTAAACCAAGTGGTTGGGAACAACTGGTGTAGACTATTTATTTTGTTAAGTGCTATAGTCTTCTTGGTGTAGAAGGAAACCCAAGCGTATATGTTATAGACTAGTACCAGCAATAATTTGATGTAATGAATATTACACCAATTATATGCCATTTGAATTGAGTGAATATTCGAGACTCTTTTTATTAAAAACGTCATAAAACGATAAACATGTGCTATATACAAAGTGACTTTGGACAGTCCTTCTCATCATGACACATTCAAATTCACTATCATTTTGAATGATTTTCCTGTATCGTCAAACTCTAATCATGTCCTTTGTGGAATTTTACATCTCAAAACCTTTCCCACTTACTTCGTCCCATCTTACGCCATTTTTATTTTTGATCCTGATTTTTCGGACCACTACCTTATTTCTATATCTCTTAATCTTATTGTTACATCAGAGTTGAATGTCACGATATGTTCACGACGATGGAAAAAATTAAAATCTGATGATCTTATTTCTGCTATATCTCGTTCCTTAATTTCTTCCGATGTGTGTGCTAAACTATCTGCCAATACTCTATCATTTATTCAACACTGAATTAATATTTATTTAAAAACGTATTATTCTCCTCCGCTCTTACTTTAGTAAACGATCATATTACGCTACTTAATTCGATATAGATTGTCGCTTATACAAGCGTAACCTTCGTCGCTCCATCCAAATTTATCCTCGACATATGAGAAAATGTTGACGACTTTGGTCTAATGATACACACGTTGTCTACCTTCAACATCGATAAGACCATCATACCCTTATTCACCAAAAGTCAAAATTTTACTAAAATTTAAAACTTAGGATTTTTCCTACCCTAAAGGCACCTGGAAAATACTTAATTTTATTGTTGTACGCTCACTGTAGGAACTTGTTCTGCACTCGACACTAATGCTGTTTATTCCTATATTCAGTCAAAAAGTCAGAATGCATTATGTTCTTCTACAACTTTATCACTTCGAATTTTTAGATTCTTTAAATTTAAAAAATTTAATTTTTGCAAATTGAAAAATTTAATTTTTGTTGATTTAAAAATGTAATAATTTTTTAAATCCAAATTATTTGAAAGTAAATATTTAGGCGAATATTATCTATATTTAGACAAACAAAATGTGTTCCAATGGGAGGTAATAGTAGCGCAATTATAGCTGAATTATTTTAAAGCTTTATAGAATATGAATTTGTTCATAACTGTGTAAAAACTAAATCTAAACTATATAAATATATGAAATATATGTTTCGATACATTGATGATATATGTGTATTTAACTCTAATAATTTTTATTCTATAAGCAAACAAATTTAACCAAGTAGACTTATTCTTAATAAAACTAATATTGATGATAAAGAATGTATATATCTAGATATGAACATTAAATTAACATTAACTAAAACCACTATTAATTTATATCGTAAATATGATATATTCAAATTTTAGGGTCGAGGAATGGAGGCTGAAACCTGATAACAAAGCATTTCTTCCGGATGACCTCTAATTTTATTATGATACATCGTTTGTTATTTATTAGTCAATTTATAAACATTTATTTTTATTTTAAATTTCAATTTAAAATTTTAACTTTATATATAAATTATATAACATCTTATATTACAGTTATTTACTATTTATAATTATTTAACTATTTAATTATTTTATTTTTATTTAAAATCATTTTTAATTTATAAATAGTATAAAATACGTAAATTCAGTTAGCTTATCTGAACATGTCATATTCTTAAACAACCATCTCGATCTCACTTTGCTATCATATCGTCAATTTTCAACCTTCCATTAATCTCCAAACTTCTCTAACACCTAATTCTTACTCAAATCAACTCATATATACTTTCTTCACACTTGTACTTAACTTTCCAATCATCGTATCATGGACACTATTCCACCAAAACGATGTCACAATGTTTTGAGCGTATTTCTACTTGCACATAATCGACGCTTAAGCTGTGTCTTAATTTCACTTGAGCTATCTGCAGACTTTGATATCCTTAATCACCAGACTCTTTTATCCTGTCTTTATCATCGCTATAGGAAACAACTCGACAGTTAATAATGGCTTGGATTTGTCAGAGAAATTTTCGATCCATTTGGCATAATGTGCAATCAGTCCACACATGCGTTTCAAGGATCTCTAATCAGTAGGGTATTTAATTTCTTATAACGGTTCAACTCTTCTGGGGTCAGGACAAATTGTACCAGATGAGAGAAGGTAACCCAAATAGCAAATCTCTTTTTATCTGTATTCAGATTTTTATTTTGCTATCACCAATTGAAGAGACTCAGCTATGCGCATAAAATGACTCAATCTTCTATCGTGTTCTTCCTCATTGTGATCAATACTAAAATATTTTCCGAATATGCATAAGTGACCTGCAAACCCTCATGATCAATAATATCATTGATTAAACGTTGAAAGCATGGTACAGCGTTTGTTATTCCAAATGGCAATCGTCGGAATTGCCAAAAACGCCCATCTGCCTTAAAAACTGGATACGGACGATTTTGGGAACAAATCGATACTTGATGATACGCCGATGATAGGTCTAATCTCGAATAAACTTTATAAGTTGGCACCTTGTCAATCATTTCTTGTATATTGGGTAGAGGATAAGCATATAATTGTGTTTAGTAGTTTATTTATGTCGAATAATCGATTACCATCCTTGATTCATGATGTTGTAATCGTGCAACCAACACCTGAGCCCTCCATGCAAATCTGCTAGG
Organism: Pomphorhynchus laevis; assembly: GCA_012934845.2. Classification (NCBI taxonomy): domain Eukaryota; kingdom Metazoa; phylum Acanthocephala; class Palaeacanthocephala; order Echinorhynchida; family Pomphorhynchidae; genus Pomphorhynchus; species Pomphorhynchus laevis. The sequence continues at coordinate 18,949 of WNNJ02001794.1, forward strand.
TTCAATGATGTCATCCTTTAGAAGGCGCTGTACTTCCTGTTGTATAAATTTGGAATCCTCCACGCTAAAAAGTCTTGATGTCGTCGTGGTCGGCTTTATATTTGTCGTAATATCAGGAGATATGTCTGGCGCATTGAGTTTTGCGTCGGTAATAAGGCAACCATTACAGGATCAGACTTTCTGTTGAACGACAATGCTAAAGATTCCAAATTTGACAAAGATTCAATTCAAAGAATGATCGGAAAGCATTAATTCTCCATTACGAACAATTTCACGTTTGAATGTATAGTTTGATTCACAGTAATATCAGTAGTTAAATACTCCCTAATTTGTTTGACTGTTGTTGAATAAGCCATAGAAATACATTCCTTACATTTTTGTTTGAATACCTTCAATGTTTGGGCAGTATAGGTATCGATAAAATTATAAGTACTACCTGTATCAATCAGAGCGTTTACTTCCAAATTTCGTACAAGTACTTTTCTGGTTGATTTGATCAATTGTTTCGATTGGTTAGTTTGAATATGTGAAGACAAACATTCGAGATATGCTGAAACAGTTGAACTATTTGAGGATTTACACATGGAAGAAAAATGTCCCCGTTTTTCACATCGATAACATGTGGAATTTTTAGCTTGACAATCCGTACGTGAGTGACGCTTTCGACCACAACAATAACAGTTTTCTTGCTTGTTGTTTGAGTACTCGGTTGTCAGTACCGTAGAGTCAGTAGCGATTTTGTTAACAGCTGACAATGTTACCTGATTAAATAATCCATTGGGCGAAGGTTCAATTGTTTGGTATCGATTTGAATGTACCTGAGCAGATGCGAGTGTATATGCAAGCGTTAGTACATCGTCGTGTGAGTTACTACGATCTACCAATAAGCGCTGGCGAATATAAGACGAGCTAATGCCTTGAATTCAATACCACAAACGTCTTTGAATTCGCACTCGTCAGCTAACCCTTCCAACTGTCGACATATTGCGATGATGTCTATCCCTCAGTTTGTCGGCAAACGTTTAACTTGTATCGAGGAAACACCGAATTGATAGGTTTTATAAATAAATCGTCAAGTGTTGATATCGCCTTTGAGAAATATTTACAAAATAAATTAAAATCACAAGCAAAGCTAACTTTTGATCATCAGACGGGCTAACCAAACATGCAACAAAAGACTCGAATTTTGATTTCCAATGTGCCCATTCTTGAGAGGCCGATCTGCTGTCTGGATCTAGCGACAGGACTTGAGACTGCAGGAATTTATCCATCAACAATTATTATAATAACTTGTTGTATTAGAGAAAAGCTTACGCTTTAAGCTTTATTATAACAATCTACAAAGAACAACAAATAAGTTCAATACAACATAACAAGGTCAAAATGAATATAGTACATGACAGAGTGTGTGTGAAGTTTATGATTATGCTTTCCACACAATCAAAATATTAGCTTTCATCAAGCAATCGGACGCTGTCCAAACACCAGGACCTATAATTTCTGATCAAATGACAGGTCCTTGAAAGCAGGAGCAAGCCGAGTGGCTTTAAAAAATCAATTCGTAGGCTACGATGTTCTTCCGTAGATATGAAAATGCTGTAAGAGATGGGTATATCGTGTAACATTGAATCAAGGACGATATTTTATTCTAAAACTTCGTACATTTGAAGATCCAAAAAATTGCCCAATGAGAGCGCGGATACAGCAACAATTTAATGTAACCTTAGTGACATGAGAGCTAATAGCTATTGTATCACAAGTTGTTAACATTAAATTATCGAATATCTCTGTGGTATTAATCGGTGTGTAGTCCATTTGATAAGAGCTATAAGGTCTTTGAGATTCACATGTGTCCACAATTGGCAGCATTTGCCAATAGTCTCTTTAAATATTTTAAATTTTTTATGGAAAGCAAGTCGTTTTAAAAGTGATAACAGCAAAATTATAATGAATTCATCTCGAAACATTTAGGTTATTTCGTTTATAACATACTTCGAATATAAACTGATGATTTTGCCATTTCCGTATATATCAAAGAGAATCGAGCTAATGAAGGATTCTTGTTGAACATTTGTCTTCATTATTGAGTAGATTAATAAATACTACGTATACGTATTGCAAACTAGCGGTTGCTTAATAATGTCTGGATCCACTGTTATTATATGTTTCTTATTGCGATAATATACAATTTGTTTAATGGAAGACTTTGAATAATTATATTAAATGCTCTTGATAAATCTACAAATATCACATCCAGATTCGAATCATTCATCAATGAATACACTTAACTGGCTCGTATTTATAGGATTTGTCACTGTTGAGTTATTTAGTTTATAATCCGTGTTTGTCAATTAAGACGATTATTAGTTTTGAGAACGCTAATCGTTTGATATCTGAGATTTATCACCTTTCTTAAAAATAAGCTACTTTATTTTAAGTAATGGATGTTAAGTAAGCTACTTTCAACGGATTTTCTGAAAATATATGTCAAATGATTTAATATTACAGGAATGTAAGCTGTACTTAAATCAGCTTATAAGGCAAATTTAATAGTTAACGAAGGACATATTCGTTGCTAAATTCAATATTAAAAATGACTTCTCCATATGGAAGTTCAGTTAGTGTAAATTGACTGATTTTGTTTAGGATAGGAACTATTTTGATATATAAGTAGTTCGCAAAATGGTCGGCTACATCCCGCAGAGACAAATATTTGTCGATTTTCGGCTACTAAATATTTGCTTATTTATTTAAAAAAGTAAAACAGTACGTTAATACCAATCACCAAGTCAAGATTGACTTTTTTGACTTATTTCATTTTAGTCTGAACTTTTTATCTCTGAGAACCATTGAGGCTACCATTGTCTAACGATCTCCACACTCGAATTAAGAGAGAGCCTCGTTGGTACCTAAAAATAGAATTAGATCGCAGTATCGGTTGGAATTATATTATCATTATATAGTAAAAAAGGTTAAAATATAGTTATTATATAAAAAGGTTAAAATATGTCCCGGTCGGCGATTTCTGGCATAGCACATTAATCCAGCACTCATGTATGTTTCCGCTATAGTCCTTGCTTCACCACCTGATGCTAGCCACACTAACGCTCTGGTAGTGAGACTAATGCCTTTTTAACGAACTTCTTTGCTTTATCGAGGTCTTTTTTCTCTGATAATTTCTTGGAAAAATAACTTCCTAATATTCTGAGATGTTTCTTTTCTCTTTGTCCAACAATATTGTATTTCCTGAAAGCTGTAATTCTCCTTATTTTGCAGAAAATGTACTTGCATTCCTTTTTGTTTAGTTCTAATCCCAAATTGTTCGCTTTACTCTCTATAATTTGTAAAGTATTATTCATTATTTTTGACATTCTCTTCGCGTTTGTAAATATGTGGAATGCTATAGAAATACTGTCTGCAAAAACGGTAGTGCAAACAAGTTTATTGTGAGGAAGGTCTTTCGTTAAGCTTAGAGTACCCAGAAGATATAATAATGGTGATAAAGGTGATCCTTGAGGAACTCCCTTTACAAGGAATCTAAAGGGCGTATCCATTTTTAGAGGTTTTGCCGATCGAGCAAACATGCACGCTATAAACTGATTTCGTAATTTAGGTGATCGACCAATATTAAAGAGCGTATTAACTATTGCTTCATGCCTGATATTATCAAAAACAGCCGAAATATCAAGATAGTGTAAAATAACTCCGCCCATTTTCTTAGTTGGTGATTTTTTGAAGTGCTCTCACCGCCTAAGTTGAGTCCCTCTTAGGTTAGATCAGTAATTGTTATCCGGAAAAATCTTGTTTTGTTCGCAATGTTTCAAAGTTTCAAAGTAATAGGGCACACTTTTTTAGGTGAATTTACGTACGAGGCTCTTGGGATAAATATTATTTTACCTTATCCTATTAGAGATCAATTTTCCATTTGTTGTTCTAATATCGATCTAGATAACCATATCATATTTTCATTGTCTAGGAGTTTAATTGCGGTAGCTGGTGCTGAAATTTCATTATTAGATGTCTTAGGTATCTTGGGCCATGAATTCATGACGTCCTCTAATGATAAATCTTTGTTTCCGTTTCCCTGGTCTAACAGACATCAACATGGTATAAGCTTAGATTCATTTAATGAACAGTTACTTGAATGCGTATTCGCGATCTCTTCAAAAACTCTTGGCATTCCTTCTTTCATTATCCATTCTTTGGCTTTGGATTTTCAATCTATAGATTTTTCCCCCCAATCTCTGCCCACCAAATTTTTGAAAAACAAGGAGTCTGTTTCAGATGAAATACATTGCCTTTTAGTTTCTTCCATTCTAATTCCTTCTTAATTTCTTCCATCTTAATTATATTACCTTTGGCTCTTTCAGACCATAGTTTTTTCCTCTGATTCATGATTTTCTTTGTTATTTTTAGGAATTTCTCCAAATGTTCCGCCTGCCTTGGGGCAGGCGGAACTTTTGGAGAAAAGTTTGTAACCCTTTTATGGGGTTTAATCTACGTTTCAGAATTGTGAGCAAAGAAGAATACACCTACCCCACTATAGCAGGTGTCATAAGTGGAGGCACTGAGACTCCAGTTGCTCCCTCCCTGCTACATGTAGGGTATGTGGCTCATCTTCCTGCCTTGATACTGCAGCGGGGAAAAAGTGCTCGGCCCAATGTGCTTGCTCCAATCTCGGTGGGACACACCCTGCATGGAGCCGAAAATGCGTGACTTTCAAACAGTACCTAAAAAGGTTCTCCACTTCAGCCTCCAAGATCACTAAATCATTCGCCGAGGCAGCGGCCTGCTCGGCTCCCAGTAGCTCGAGAATCATGACGGATTCTGAGCTGATAAAGTTACTAGACTCAGCCGTGCGGTAATTAAGAAGCAGACCAAACAGCTTGTCCAGTCACTTCTCTCGGCTCAACTCCAGTCTTTGCCAATTCCAGTTTGCTCTGTGGGCCAACTTCCAAAAAGAGGAGGCGTCGGCCATTTCAGTCCCCCTCTAAAACTAGGAAAGATGATTAAGGCAAAATTTAACAACCGGGGAAATGAAGACATTGCCCAGGGGCAAATAGCTAACCTGGACGGGGTTGGTAGCGAAAAGGGCAACCTTCCTGCACCTAGCTCTGCTAGGTTGGCAATCCCCCAATCCAACTAATCCATCACAATGCAGAATAATCGTGAGCCTTTTTCACTGAATATCCTTCAGTGGAATTTGGGAAGTGCTTCTGACCTTAGACTTCTATCCGTTAGAGATGCGGATGTTATAGTCCTTCAGAAGACGCGGTCTATCCGTCTGTCCCAGGACATTAATCGATTTATTCCAAAGCATATTTGTTCCCACTATACTCCGTACATAACCCCACCTCACTCCTCTTCTTCTCAAGGACTCTTGACCTTAGTTAAATGATCATTAAGGTCATCCCTCCTATTAAATTACTCGTGTCCAGCCATATCTTGTATGGTAGTTAAAATTAGTAAAAACGGAAAACGCCTCAGTCTAGCCAATGTCTACATCTGTCCAGGAGAGATACACAAGAACCGTGACCTCCTAGACAGTATTATTGAGAGTGGCTATGACATGATACTTGGGGACTTCAACGACAGAACTGGTCGTTGGATCAACGCAGCACTTCGCAGAGCTAGGAAATTGAGAAAGAGACGTTGCTTCGAAGGAGGTTTCACTTTGATACGATCACTCAGGTCCCTAATGTTGCATACGAGAATTGTGAACAGAGTGGAGATCATGTTGTATACCAAGCGTTTTTTTCTATGAAGAAGACCCTGATGCGCGTCAGTTCTACCCTATTACAAGTGTGCATCAAAGTTCCCCACTTTTCCCTATCTTATACCATGCTGCCTAACTTAAACTATTCAAAATATTTTAACGCGAACAATGTCCAGGATTTCTTACGAAATACGGCATTTATACTAAATGGTGTCGCTTGATAGACTGAACTTCGATTCACGACTTTCAGTCACCATGTCACTTCTAGACGACCACTTCAGCATCGAAATGATGAGTACCTGGCAACACTCATCAGTAGAATGATGTACACACTGGTCTTTCGGTTGCCTGTGTGACATTGTGAATAAAGGAGTTTCCGATCTGGTTAAGAGCGAAAGCCTCAGACAATTAAGCAAAGTGTCGGAAACGCCTTTATTCACAATGTCACACAGGCAACCGAAACGACCAGTGTGTACCTCATTCTACTGATGAGTGTTGCCAGGTACTCATCATTTCGATGCTGAAGTGGTCGTCTAGAAGTGACATGGTGACTGAAAGTCGTGAATCGAAGTCCAGTCTATCAAGCAACACCATTTAGTATAAATGCCGTATTTCGTAAGAAATCCTAGACCGTTGTCTACTCAGCACATTCGTGCATTACTATTATACTTGCCGTATCTATTTAGGATCGAACGAGTGCAGCGACAATTCAGCAACAACCTCTGCCTAGTGTTTAAGGATGGTCCGCACAGCAATTCGTTTACTCAGACAATTAAGCAAGTGTCGGAAACGCCTTTATTCACAATGTCACACAGGCAACCGAAACGACCAGTGTGTACCTCATTCTACTGATGAGTGTTTCCAGTCATCATTTCGATGCTGAAGTGGTCGTCTAGAAGTGAAATGGTGACTGAAAGTCGTGAATCGA